>LPNX010701129.1:2393-33024 GCA_001517045.1 Pseudotsuga menziesii
ATCGCATTTTAAAGATATTTTTGGGCATTTTCAGACTTTGGTGTCTTCTGGAAAGTTTTAGCTAACTGAAATATCTTTCCAACGGCATAGAAATGAGGTCAAACGGAGTTACAGAACTCAAGATATGGGTCCTCCAACATAGGTGTTTTTTCAGTGACTTTCAGTGACTTTCAGGAAGTGTCAACATGCGACGAAATCATGGGAAAGTGGTCATAGGCAAAGATGTGTCATTTTGGGCTATAACACTACTCTTGTACCTGTTCCTGTTCATCATCTATATCAATTGTAACATGAACATCATTTTCATAAGGAGTATGCCAGACATCATATTTACTTATTTCACCATCTGTTTTCTCATGAAAAATCACATCTCTGCTTGCTATGAGCTTATGTGTACTAAGATCAAACAGTTTGTATGCCTTATCATCATCACAATAGCCAAGGAATGTACACTTAAACAGATTTTGCTTCAAGTTTTCTTCGCTCATCTTTGGGAATATGAGCAAACGCCCTGGAACCAAATACCCTTAAATGACCAACTTCAGGTTTATAGCCATAAAGGACTTCAAAAGGCATTTTTAGATCTATAATCTTAGTTGGACTTCTATTTTTCAAATAAATAACAATGTTAATGGCTTCTGCCCAAAAACCATTAGAGATATTTTTACCTTTCAACATGATGCAAACACATTCCACCAATGTCATGTTCTTCCTTTCAGCTACACCATTTTGTTGTGGTGTAGAAGACACTGTGAATTGTTGAAGGATCCCATTGTTCTTGCAGTAGTTATCAAAAGCTCCTGAGGTATATTCCCCACCTTGATCAGATTTGAGTATCTTGATGCATTTTCCTGTCTGCTTTTCTACCATGGTTTTAAATTCTTTAAAATATTCAAATACATCACTCTTTTTCCTTAGAAAATAAACCCAAGTAAATCTTGATTTGTCATCAACAAATATAAGGAAATACCTTTTACCACCAAGTGATGTGGTTTGCATGGGTCCACAGACATCAGTATGTATTAATTCAATTATCTCTCTCTATTTCTTCTCTTTATGCACTGGAAATTGTTCCCTATGCTGCTTACCTAGTGCACAAGCTTCACATTATATATGCTCATTTTTCAAAACAGGAAGACCTTCAACCATCAATTTCTTTTGAAGTAGCACTAAGTAATTTTGATTAAGATTTCCATACCTGTGATGCCATAACTCTTCCCTATGGCTATGACATTAAAATGATTATGAATATCCTTCACAAGACAATGAGACTGCATAAATTCTACATTTAGATTTTGATCAGTTATTGTGGAAACAAAAATCAGATTCTTTTTTTATGCCTGGAACATACAACACATTATGAATTTGTTTCTTTTTTCCATTAGGTAAATTGACACATATTACTCCATAACCCTAAATCTTATGAGATCTATTATCTCCTAAATATATGTGTGTTGCATATGTGCTCTCATGATATTCATCAAACCACTCTTTGACACAAGACATATGAGTTGAGGCACCTGAATCTATGAACCATGCATTTTCATCATCAGTTTCTGCAGACAATGCAGCTTCAGAAATAAACAACTTCAGATTCTTAAAACCATCATTGATAGAGGTGTCAATTTTCACATTATTTCCATTATGTTTTGTAAAATTATGTTTGGATTCATTAGCTTTCCTTTTATAACAATCTTTATCATAATGACCAGGTTTTCCACAGTAAAAACGACCATCATTTTTCTTATCATGTGCATCAAATTTGATTGAGTCATACCTTTGTTCCTTGCCTGAAACTTGCATGCTCTGTTTTTGTCACATGGATTTCCCCTATATGGTTGTTTTCCTTTGGATACTAACGCTAATTCTAAAGTATGAGAGTCCATCTCAAACACCTTCATTTTTTCTGCTTCTTGTAGAAGAATCCATGTTAGCTCATTAAATGTAGGTGGCTTTGCTCTACCTCCTAAACTTGAAATAAAGACATGATAATTTTCGATTAAACCTTTTAATGTAATTAGTTACCATGTCAGAATTTGAAACCTTATCACCAATTGCACTTAATTGATCACATAAATCTTTAATTTTGGAAACATAGGTGGTGATATTCTCATGAGCTTCCATTTTCATGGACAATAATTTAGTCTTCAGAAACATAATTCTATTTGAGTTTGTAGTTTCATACAAGCCTTTCAAAATCTCCCATGTATCCTTCGAAGTTTTACAATCTCTGATATGTAGAATTATTTTGTCCTTGATAGACATCCACAACAACAATTTTTCCTTTGTTTCACATTTCTCCCAGTCTGCACCAACAACACCTGTGGGTTTGGTTTCATCTCCATTTACAATAGTCTAGACACTCCACGCTTCAAAAATAGTCAATATCTTCAATTTCTAGTCAATGTAATTATCTCCATCATGCTTGGATGCTTTGTTCAGATAATTATCTGCAAATGAATTTGACATCCTTGCATAATAAAATCAAACAACTCAAAAAATACCTTCTCCTGCTAGTCATGGCGGACCGAATCCCCAACTGTGTATAATAGTAGGCTTATTAATCTCCTTGCCACGATTACCAGCTAACTAGCGCTAGTTCAAAAAACCACACACTACAGTTTTGATCCTTTATGTGTAGCAGAGATCCATTCTCCACATAGCTACACAACAACTCCTTTGATTGCTTGCACCTTAGCACAGATCATCTAGATGACCTCCATGCACACTTCATTGCTCCCACTCAGGGATTCTCACAACAGACTTCACTACTCCCACTCAGCCATGAATGGCTTTCACTCAACCTCTCAGCTCTGATACCATAACAGAGTAAATCAAAAATGAAGCTCGTAGGCTTGCTTTCTTATTAAACAAGGAGGAAAAGCATTACATTTATAGCTTGTCATACAAGCAATAGATCCCTACAAAAATGGATTTGATAACAATAAATACGGACAACATAGATTCAGTTGCAACTGTTTCTATTTTATTCTGGCAGTTGTTTCTATTTTATTCATTTCTACATTAATATCTAACAATGAGACCTTTTCACACGATGGCATGCACATCCCTCTTTGCATCATAATACTTATGACATACCATTCCTCATTGCATCATGATAGGTATGGTGATGGTTTATTCCATCATGATAGATATGAAAAGGAGTAGTCTAACTAATCGATGATTTCGCCCGGAGTTTTTCTTCTCTGACGATCGTCCATTAGATTACTTTTTCCTGGACACCGTCCAATTTACTCTGACCGCCGTATTGTTTGACAATAACACCATGGACGTCATAAACACATCTCTAATAGTACCTTTTTTCAAGTCTCAATTTTGAAATTTGAAATTTCAAAGGCCCGCTCTGTCCTCTCCTCCATGAATCCATTGAATACATTATACCCGTGGCTTCTGCCTTACGAGGTGAATGAATCAGAGCCATTGCAATAACAGAAAAATAGTAGTTGATGAAGCCATGGAGATTCGATCTCGAGGCGTCCAGGTAGAAGGGCTCTAGCTCTGAGCTCTGTTCTAAACAGGAGTTGGAAATGTTTTTGGACGAGGAGATTTACTCTGCTATAAATAGGAGACTTGGCACCTGCTCTGCTCTTGGATGAGAACCTTTGCTCTGAACCTTTTCTCTACAAATATGGGAGTTGGCATCAGTTTTGGGTTTTTGTTTAATATTCAATTGTGACATGCAAGAGGCGTTTGTGTTATGAAATTATCATTTTTAATTTGCTAGACTCTGTCTAAATTTTGATGAGCCTGTCTGATATGTTGAAGCATGAACCATTAGGATCTAATAAAATTACGAGGGAGTCTTAGAATAATTTTTTCATAGAAGTGGATGAATCCCAATAATGTTACGATAGTTTAACCAAGCTCAATGACCAGGTAGATGAATAGGTGGATGAGAGGAACACAATACAAAATATGTTTAATGAGTTTATTGATGGGAAAAGTAATTACTCACAAGCACCAAGGATGATTCCAAGATTTAGTAAGAGGGATAAAGGTAAGACCCAAGTCTTACTGAGTTTGTGGAATTCTACCAATAATGAAATTGCGAAAAATATCAAAGTAGCAAACAAAGCATGCTTTAAGTTATGGAATTCAATAGATGACATACCATATAATTTTGGCATGGCCTTGATGGACGAGTTAGATAAATATGTATGAAGTTGGCTATGAATATCTAAATTAGATCATATCCAAGATGAAAGTAATGAAAGTAAGGAAAACATTAAAGAGTTATTGGAAATCAATAAAGAGGATTTGAACAAATTTTTTACTGTACCAGTCAAACTTGCAACTTTATCCAATGATTATGTTCAAAAGGTACTTAAATACATGAAGCGTGACATCTATAGGACAATATAAGATGGAGAAATGCATATTGAAAATATGAAATACAGTTGTATTTCCTAGACCACTACTCAAGGCTCATCACATGTGGAAAATGTACAAGGATGGTTTGAGTAAAAGAGTTTTTGTAAAATCTATAATAAGAATCCATTGTAATTGTTTGGTTGAGGTATTTACATGAAATTCCTCAACAATTTTCCTTAAAAGGGAAAGCATTCAAAGAGAAAGGGGAGTTCTTAGTCATGTAAAAATCTTGCAATATTATTATTTTGAAGCAATGAAAACCAAATGACTCGCAATTGTTGAATATTCTACTATTTATTTTAGATTATTCTTTTATTTTCAGTGAATGCCAACTCCCCTATTTGTAGCGCAAAGTTTTTCATCCAAGAGCAGGTGCCAAGTATCCTATTTATAGCAAAGTAAATATCCTCATCCAAAAACCATTTCCAACTCCTGTTTAGAACAGAGCTTAGAGCTAGAGCCCTTCTACCTGGATGACTCGAGATCGAATCACCATGGCTTCATCAACTACTATTTTTGTGTTCTATTTTTCTATTATTTCAATTGCTGTGATTCATTCACCTCGTAAGGCAGAAGCCACGGGTATAATGTATTCATGGAGGAGAGGATAGAGTGGGCCTTTGAAATTTCAAATTTCAAAATCAGGACTTGTAAAAAAAGGTGTTATTAAAGATGTGTTGCTAACGTCCATGGTGTTGTTTTTAGACAATACGGCAGTCAGAGTAAACTGAACGGTATCTGGAAAACAATTATCTAATGGATGATCACCGAAGAAGAAAAACTCTTGGCGAAATCGTTGACTAGTTAGACTATGCGGGTGGATCGTCGATATCTCCACTTCCAGTCGCAAAGTTCTTGCTTTGTACGGAACATGAAGGTACATCAAAGCATCTGCAACAAACTTAATTAGTCTGTTGAGGAGTGCCTATTGCTTGCTGAAATATTCATTCTCTCATCAATGTATTTGTTTCTTGTACATGTGTTTATGTATTCCAATTCAAACCAGTGATTATTGGAAAGCAATAAGCACCCCGCAGTAGAGTGTTTAATGTTGTTGTGGGGCCTTCTGACATGTCCTTTAGCTGTTAACCTCACGCGTGGAGTGTTTCTCCTGTAAACATATTCTGGGCCTCGGCAGTCAAATGATAAACCTGAACTGTACATACATGATGGTGTGTAAACACATGGATCACCTGCATGTACATGCATGTTGTGTAAGCATATGGATGATGAGTACATGGTCTGTGGCTTAGGGATCCACGAGCTTATTCATTCACATGGATGATGGATGCGATATAATCGAAGTTTAAATTTTGAATTTGCGAAGGCGCTGTGATTTTAGGTTTAAATTTTCCCGCTAGCTGCAAGATATTTTGATTTTAATAGAGTTGGGAAGGCGGCCATATTCAATCCTTGTGTTTCTATTACCCAGCTCGGTTTTCACTTAGGCTGAATCATTGGCTAGATATCTGTGTTTGTATTGGATTTTTGAACAAGATTTCAATGAATTGTTGCAACTATATTCCTCTCCACTCGACTCTATTCCTCTCGGTTGCACCAACGAATTCTCACCCCAAAATTTCTTATCTAATCAGAATATACTAATCATTTTCCAAGAGTCTATAGATATCTTGAGATTACCATACGATTGGTCGGCAGTATGTAGCTTGACTACCTTACCATCGTAAATAGGATGACGAGGATGCATTTTGTAATGGGAAATCGCAAAGTATTTGAACAAAGTTTGGATATAGAGATCCATGGCTAGCAAATACTACAGGAAGGCCATGGAAATCGAAGCAATCATCATCTTGTGAGAGAATATGCAGAGTTTGTTTAGGACGAGCTTGGGGATTTAAAAAAGGCTGAAGAGGTTTACGAGCAGGCGTTGCAGGAATGCCCTGTAGATGTAGATTGGTGGGAGGCTTTGATAGCTTTCTGTGGAGGACGAAGAAAAGAAAATTCTTATATTTTTGGGCAGGATTTTGCACGGATTTTGTTTGAATGACCTTGCTCACTTCTCAAGTGGTTTGCAGCACATAAACCACTATAATTGAACGTGGACATTTATGTTTTGTTTTTCTCTAGCAAGCCATGTATTGACATGATTCTATGTAGCACGCAGCTTCCTTGCACAATTTTCTAAATTATCCAAAGATTTAAAAGTCATACAGATTACCCTACAACTAGCAGGTTGTGATTATATATTCAGCCTCACAAGATGTAGCACTGTGTAATCCTGAATCGAGTAGATTTTTGATGTAAATAACAATCTCATCATAACTTTTATTTTCATTATAGCTTTTAATGTAGAAGTTTAAGAATTAAAATAATTGTTATAAAAATCTTATTTTCCGACAATTTCAAATTCAATAATGTTTAAATATTTTTATTTATTTTTAAACCTTTACCCATAAAAATGTTTTAGATCTTGTTAGTTGTCTTAACATCTCAACACTATTTAGTAACTTGAATGCCATCCATAACTTAATTTTTATGGTGGAAGTTAAATAATTGTTAACAAATTTTTTTATTTTAATTAATTTATTAACTTTCAATTCAATAATGTTCAATAAGGTTAAAAATCTTTAATAAGATAAAAAATTTAATAATTTGAATAAGGATCTAATAAGTTTAAACAAAATTAATAATTTGAATAAGGATCTAACAGTATTTAAAGTTTAAACAAAATCATAAAATTGAAATGGAATTTAATAATATTTAAAATTTAAAATAAAAAATCTTTATATAAGAATGTAATCCTAAATATTTTTTAGTTTTATTAATAATATCTCAATACTATGAAACACATAAATAGATATTTTCTTAGTTTTACTAGCAATATCAACTTAAAAACATATATTTAGTAGTCCCGATTATGACCATTAAAGAAATTGTATATTTACAAAAATGAATATTTTGTTCAACCATTTCACAAATAAAAATAGTTAAAACTAGAACTATAGATATCACAAAATTTGATATTTCTTTAGAAACATTTTTAATTGATATAGTCTAAAAATTGGATGATTTACAGCTGTCAAGTTCCGGGTGCCCCATAGGTTTTTGAGAGTGTTGAATCCATTTTTATCAACAAAATTATGAATTTTTCAAATTCAAGTTACAACTCTGGGAGTTTTGGGTGCCTTTTAGGTGCCCCATAGGTTTTTGAGAGTGTTGAATCCATTTTTATCATCAAAATCATGATTAAAACACATTGAAATTCCAATTTTGCAAAACAAAAATGACCATCATGTCCAAATCATAGAATTTGAAGACATATTGTTTTTTATTTTAGACATCAAACTTTATTAACTTACAACTTAACCACAACTCCATCCAAATTAATATTAATATATGTTAAAAAAATAAACTACATATAAGTATAATTAGACTAAACACACACAATTAGTTACAATATATAACCCATTTAAAAAAATAAAATATCCTATTAAAAAATTTATAGAAAATATATTCTTTTATTTTATTTTATATAACTTATTTATCAATAAGTATAATTAATTAATGTTTAATTGAAATCATTATTTATTTCAATAAGTTTTATAATTTAATATAATTAAATTTTAAATATAAATTAAATTTATTTTTAAATTCGTTAACTTATAATTGTTTTTAAATTAATTTATAATCTATATATTAATTAATTTATAATATATATTAATTAATATATATTAATATTATACCTTATTATTTCATATAAATAAATTAAAATGTATTTTCATGAAATTTACATTTGTTTTTTTTAATGTCTCAGAATGAAATTGACACTTAAAATACCTTTAGAATAAATGTATGATTATCTCAATTTATTATGATTCTAAATACAAAAAAAAAGTTACAATTATTCATTAACTACTTGTGGGTGGTATGAATTACTTAACCTTTATTATAAGATTATATACATAATATCATCTAATTTGGTTACTATTAAAATAATGTATTTTTTTGGTGCTATGAATTACTCAACCCTTATTATAAGATTATATAGAGAATATCACCTAATTATGTTACTATCAAAAGAATGCATTTTTTAATAAAGAAGGTTAAATATTTTATGAATTTGAACTTTTTTATTTTACCATGATCAACTATGCAATCTAAGTTTAAATTATAACCTTTCAACAAAAAAAAATTAAGACATCATAAAACATATCCACTTGCAACAAGAAAAATTTGAATTATATATGTGTGTAAAAAATGTAGAATGTCTATTAAAATGTTTATTTAAACATATTAATGTAAAATCTTAATATGATTGGTAGTTTTAAGTGTTTCAATAATAAAATCTAAATAAATTATGTTGAAATATTTTATAAATTGTTTTGAGATATTTTATTTGGTCTTAGTTAAGGTGGACATTGAGTTAATAAGCATAATTTATTTAATTTTTATTATTCATTATAATTAATTAATTAAATTAAACAATAAACTATTTAAAATTTAAAATATTTCTAAAAATATACTTGTCCATATAAATCTTATGAAAATAAAATTAACAAAACTAATTGAGTACCAAAAATTAACAATGGTCAAAATTTATTAAAAAAAAAGGCAATAATTTCTATAAACTATTCATCTAGTACAAACCCTATAGTAACACATCAAGACAAATGGATAGAGAATCAATTCATTATATAGTATTCTTTATCTAGAGTCCAAGTAATGTACAAGCTGACTACATATCCGAGCATTATGTTTACTATCTTCATTGGGTTTAAAAGTTGGAAACTACTATTAAAATTATCTTAATGGAATTCATTTTTCAATACCCTACTCCAAGTGGAACACTGTGTAGTACTTCAATAAGATCTTTGTTCACGAAGATTCCCTTTCCCATGACCTTTTGAATTTAATTACCCCTTAATAAAAACTAAAGATAATGAATATGATTATGAGGATATTGATGCCACTTTCTTGAGGATGTTGGAGTATTTCATTCACACAAAATTTCCTACAAAAAATATAATGTGTTAAGTATATCAAGGAATCCAAATGTTAATATATGTGGAAACCAAATCATACTTGCAATTACCTATAGTTCGATGCTTGATTATGCTATGTGGAAGCTTAAGATAACATGTTGGAAGTGATCAATATCATTACGGAAACACCCTATTTTGACTCATGTATGTAAATGTGTAAATATTGATGAAACGACTACAATCCATATATGAATAGTCCGAGATGAACAAATATGTAAATATGTACATTTTCACTTTTTAATATAAAATCCATGACTACAGTACAAACTAAAAGTTGAAGAAGATATGGGGGGCTATTATTCCACAAGACGGGAAGTGAGAGGAGAGTTAGAAGGGAGATGACCCTAGTTACTTATTATTTAAGTCACTGTCTTTATTTCTTCCTATTATCCTATGTTTTATTAGCCCCTCTTTATTAAATTTCATTAACCATAATTTTGGGTTAATTATCTGGTAAGCCTGGGATTAAAGGGGAAAAAGGTGTCCAACCCCATGTATGCCATTTGGCTAGTTTCTATCACACACTTGACTAGTTCTCAACATGCATATAATTATTGAGAACTAGTGCATTTTTCCAACATTCTACCATTATTGAGACATCGTGTGTTGTCATAGCTAAACCACCATTGACCATACCACCATCACCTGTATTGTAGACCGAAGCCATACCAAGAACAATTGAGTTCCTTAGAGTCTTGACATGGAGAGTTCCTGGTCATCCTATGTTGAATCCTTTTAAGTGAATTGGTGTAACAAACCCAAAGGACTATTAACTCAAAGAAGGGATCTCAAGGGATTATTAACTCAGAGAAGGGAGCCTCATTCCTTGGGTTTTGCATGATAATGGGGAAGGAGTGCTAGTGGATTGGGTTAGTTGTAGCTAGATAACTCAATACCCTTTTGTGGTTTTACAGTCTCAGCTCAGGGGTGTCCTTTCAAAGAAAGATAAGGCTTGACAGAGCCTACGACTGGGAGGAACATACTTAGTCTCTAGTTAGTTGATTATATTTCCAGATAAGTATTCTCCTGATATGTTATGTGTTTAATGTAATTATTGTTATATGATTATTTAATTGCACATAACTATTGACATTATGTGACTGCATTCATGTAGAAATTTCCTGCATAAGCCATCCCATGGGGATCACTGAGTAAACTAGAGATGATCATAGCCAAAATCTCTATATTGTATAAATATATATAGTCGTACAAGTATTCTGAAAATCAACTCTACAGTAACACAATGCAAATCCAAGCGGATATTTTACATTATGAGTCAAACTTAAAGATATTAGGTGGGTGAGTAGTCATGCTTGCACCTTCAATATCTATCCAACCCGAGAATATGAAGAATAGAGATTTGCAGAAGGGAGAGTTGCAAAACCAAAATTGCAGAAATAGATTTGCGGAAGTTTGTATTGCAGAAACAACCTTCAAGGGATTGAGCTTGCGGAAGAGGACTTAATCACTCCCTCCCATCTCCATGATTACTTTGGATACAAGGTACGATTTATCTAGTGGTTTTGGAAACTACCCTCCCTCAATCAACTGAGAATTGAATGTCCCTCCCATCTCCATGATTAATTTGGATACAAGGTATGATTTCACTAATGGTTTGGCTCCTGATTGGTAGGTAATCGATATGTTTGCATGCAAACATTCATGACTTGGTACTCTCGTCTTGGCCACTTTCTCATGGAGGATAACATCGTGATGAAGTTTTTATTTCATACATGGTGTAAGAACCTTTGTTGCATGGCCTTTGGAATCTGCTCTTGTTTAGAAAATTCACGGTCTAGCTGTATTATGGTTGCGACATTTCTCTACCTTGGTTTTGGTAGGTGGTGGATCTTTGTGTCGAATCCTTTTGATACCCTAGTCTCCATGGTGCACACCAAGGTCACTCCAAGGAATACAATGTATGTCCCGCAAATGATGCATATTCTCGAGGCTCTTAAGGACATGAATAATGCATAGGGTTATTTTAAGAAGAAGGTGAAGGAAAGCACTAAGGCCAGAATTTTTGGTTTGAAAAATCGAGTGAGAGGCAAGTGACAGAAGCGGAATCCCAAGCAATTGATTGTTGAGATTTGGGATATGGTAAAGAACACGAGCTCTTCCTGAACTTGTCAAAAATACACATTTATGGAAGGAATAAATGTGCATATACAGAAGGGAGCCATATATGCGCATTTTTCCTTCCGTAAATGTGCATATACAAAAGGCAAAATGCGCATATACAGAATCTATCTTTCGTATTTGCGCATTTCTGAATCTTCCAATTAGAACATGTATGAAGATAAATAATAGTGTGTACAGTATTAACTTTATCATTTGGACACCATGTTTCATTATAACCTACAACTTATTTAAAAAAAATAACTAAGCTTTATTGTGTGTATATACCAGGTACATACACTGGTGTATATACCAGACATATACACTGGTGTATATGCCTAGTATACATTAGTTTATATACATGTATATACACTAATGTATACATCCTAGAGCATATTCAGACGAGCTTTCATATGTGGGAGTTCATATGCAGATGCACTTCCATATATGCGCACAAGTACATCAAGCATGATTTCATAACATCACTTTTTTCAATGTAGAGAAAAAGGACATCGTTGATAACATCGTTTTTTTCCATTCTGCTCAAATTTAATGCTTTAACTAGATAGGTTTTTAGATAAGGAGTTTTATGAAATAAATATTTGCAAATAATACAGGAAATGAATTCATTTTGTAGCTTCATAAATAGAAAATTGATGAGCAAGTTGGTCTACATGAGCTGTTATGTCTTGTGATTCCCAAAGAGTGTTTCCATTGTAAGATCATTATTGTTATTATTTTGTAAATTTTATATCCAATGAGATATAAATAATGACATTGTACTCTATACTCAAGGAAAGGGTTCCCTTAATCACATTCACGTGTTGTGTTTGATTTTGTATAGCACAAATGAATTCTTCATTTACAAAAGGATTTATATAAGTTTTCAGTCTATGTCCATTAATCAATAGGGAAATTGTTCCCTTAATCATCTTGCTTCAATTAATGTTCCATTCCATAACAATAAATGAAAATTGATATACATTATACTAAGAAAAACCATGTTTGAATTTTGCCTCAATTAGTATTGGATACGTTAATAAATCTAGCAATGAGGTTACACAATACACTATTATAGTGTAGTTTTCTATTCAAGGCACTAGTGCATCTTTGTTAAGTGTGCACTATTATATTGTTATTTTGTTATGCATCGTATTTTTTTCTTTAAGGCATTGGTGCATCTTTTTTAAGTGTGCACTAATGTAGTTGGATGTATAAAAAGAAACATAAAAAAACCTCCATTAAAACTTTTGCTTGCTCACCTTCACTAGATACCTCCAATATAAATGGATATATGGGCTCTTTTTAGAGGAGCATCCATCAAGACCTTCCTACCCAGATCTATGAATACCTTCCTACCAATACATGACTAACAAAAAATGGTTTGTGAGATGGACTTTGAGATTTTTTCCTTAAGTTGGAAACAATAAGTACTTCTTCTAAGAATGATGTTTTGTCAAGTTTTATGTGGTTTTTTACAGTCTAAGCATGCAACTGTTTTCGAAGGGAGGAAGGATTTAGTATGCTCCTCACTTTGTGGTGTTTGGCACTACTTGAGGGTTTCTAACATTGTTTTTTCTTTGGAAGCATTGGTACATTTTTTTAAAAATGAGTTTAGTTATCTATCTTCATATTCCAACTATGGAAAGAGGTATATATTTTTAGTAATCAAAGAGGCTAAGGAATTGGATCTGAATGATTACTCAAGTTTTATTGTTGTTTAAGTTACGTTGGGAAACAAAATATAAATACTTGTGAACATTCAATCTATTTTTGTTGCTTTGAGGATGGGGATGTAATTAGCTTTGTACATACTCTCTTATTGTATTGTATCTTCTGTATTGTAAATTATTTTATGTAAATATCATAAGTATTTTACAAAGTAAAATTACTCATTATATTTCTAATATTGAAAATAATTAGAAAAAACTCATTTTATAAATGTTTAGACTAATAAATGTTTAGAGTAATTTATATTACAGTATATACATTAGTAATATACACTAATGTATATAAGAGTATATACACTATTAATATACACTAATGTATACACCAGTGTATATACGGGTATATGCACTAGTGTATATATTGGTATATGCACTAATGGTATATACACTAGTGCATACATACACTAGAGTGGATACTAGAATATACACTAGTGTATCTACCTAGTTATAGTATAGTATATACACTGGTATATATTCTAGTATATACACTAGTGTATATTCTAGTGTATAGTCTAGTATATACACTAGTGTATAATCTAGTATATACACTAGTGTATATACTAGAATATACACTAGTGATATATTAGGATATACATTAGAATATACACCACGAATTGAATTATGGAAATTAACAAGATAATTTAATTAATTATACTTTCTTAGTCCCCAATAACAAGAAAATTTAATTAATCTTCCTTAATCCCCAATAACAAGAGAATTTAATAAATTCATTTAGGGGCTCAGAATGTCACTTACTAGGAATTGAATTGGGCCAACCAAGGCAACAATCAATCGTCCCAACCACGGTACATACACTAGTGTGGATACTAGAATATACACTAGTATATATCCTATAATATACATCAATGTATTTTCTAGTATATACACCAGTGTATATACTAGAATATACACCAGTGTATATTCTAGTGTATAGTATACACTAGTGTATAATCTAGTATATACACCAATGTATATTCTAGAATATACACTGGTGTATATTCTAGTAAATACATTGGTGTATATCCTATAGTGTAACTAGGTAGATACACTAGTGTATACACTATATTGATACTAGCATATACACTGGTGTGGGCCAACCAAGACAACAATCAATCCTCCCAATGTGGTACATACACTAGTGTGGATACTAGAATATACACTAGTGTATATTCTAGAATATACACCGGTGTATATTCTAGAGAATATACACCGGTGTATATTCTAGAGAATATACACCGTTGTATATACTACTAGAATATACTACTAGTGTATATACTAGAATATACACCGGTGTATATTCTCAATTATGTTATAACCAACGTCATGAATGCAGAAACAATAAAGAACGCTGTGAAATGCATCTCACTATTGCTTAGACCCGCGGGTCACGAATAAAGAATTGAGAGATATTATTCACAGCAAGTAGGTGTCTACTATGCATCCATGGATGGAAACAAAAATTCGATGATAAGTTTTTGACTGCATTCAAATTTGTGATGCCTTAGCAATTTTTGCATACCTCCCACCGTGCATAGAGATCCAATTTGTTCCGTTTATGGTAAAAAGTAGCATACATCACAATAAAATGTTAGAGAATATACACCGGTGTATATTCTAGTAGTATATACACCAATGTATAATCTAGTATATACACTAGTGATACTAGAATATACACTAGTGTATATACTAGAATATACACCATGAATTGAATTATGGAAATTAACAAGAGAATTTAGTAAATTCATTTAGGTCTCAACATGCCACTTACTAGGAATTGAATTGGGCCAACCAAGACAAAAATCAATCCTCCCAACCATGGTACTATATACACTAGTGTGAATACTAGCATATACACTAGTGTATATGCTATTATCAATATAGTATGATACACTACTGTATCTACCTAGTTATAGTATAGTATATACACCAGTGTATATACTAGAGTATAAACTGATGTTTTTTCTAGTATATACACCGATGTATATTCTAGAATATACACCAGTGTATATTCTAGATATCTTCTAGATATATTCTAGAATATACACTAATATATATTCTAGTAGTATATACACTAGTGTATATTCTAGTATATACACTAGTGTATAGTCTAGTATATACACTAGTGTATAATCTAGTATATACACTAGTGATACTAGAATATACATTAGTGATATACTAGAATATACACCGAGAATTGAATTATGGAAATTAACAAGAGAAATTAATACATTCATTTAGGGGCTTGTTGCAGCTGCAACGATTTCCCAAAATTCAAAAAAAAATTCGGGACCCTCCTTTAACTCATTTTTGCTCAACCTTTGAGTTTGCTTGATGTTCTTTGGGAAGATTTTTATTTTATGCCAACGATGTTTCTTTTTGTTTTAGTTTTACCTTGCCATTTGAAGCATTTGGATGTTAAGTCGGAATATTAGTCACCTAAACAGCCGCCGTTGCGGAAAGGTCACATGTAACCGGGTCCGATTGTTTTCTCCAATGCCTTTATTTATTCATCTCAATCGACTGTCGGTTGGAATCCCATCGGGACATATTTTTGCTACATTTTCTGCAGTGGTGGATAGCGCATTTTCATTACATTTTTCGACCTCGCTGCGTTTTTCGTTGATCTTTGATTTTTCGGCGACCGTCGTTGCAGCTTTGAAAAGCGTTGTTTTGCCCGCATGGTTTGATTTTATTTTCCACGGAACCGAGTCTTCTTGGTTAAAGTTATGTTGATTCTTTCTCTGATTTTTCCAGTTCACAGAAATCGATGTCTTTTATATTTCCGCCATTGCGGCTCTTCATCCTTCTATTGTTCCGATGTTTTAATATTGCGAGCTCCGATGTAAATATCATTTGGTTTCTTTCGATGCCTCGACGGTTCCCCCAACTGTTTCATCGCCCAGCGTTACGGGAGGCAATGTTAATATGCTCTCCAATCCCGTGTTTTTACCGCCCGATGATTTTCTCCCGCCGAGTATGGTTGACCGAGGATATATATATATATTGGGTCGGGTAGTTGAGTATTTTATTATTATTTTTGGATTATCTCTGCGCTGTCATTTTCGCTCGAGCTAACCAGGACCCTCGCTATTGGTACCCTTGTTCCTAGGTGGCTCTGCCGTGGAAACTCAATGGTTTTCCTCTCGCCAGTCGTGCAATAGTGCCAGGTAGGCCCTTGTACTCATTATCCCATTTCGTTCGACTGGACGTTTAATTTCTTGTTTCCACGGTTAGGGTTTTCACTTGGTTTCCCATCGTGACATGTATATATGCTGGGGAAAATAGCGTGACTGTTAGTAGGGGAGTTCTTTGTAGCCTACGGAGTGTTTTTCTTCTGTGGCTGTTATGGCTTTTTACCCTGCACTCGATGGTTGGGGAAACCGGCGCAGACGGCCATTACGCTGTCTGCACCAGTTTGCCCCATTTTATGTTTGGTCGTTCGGGGAGGATTTTCATGGTTTGCCCGGGGAATGGCGAAGTTTTTTTTTACTGGTCTGGTTACCAACAAATTTCAAACCAAGACCTCGTCTTTGTTTTCAGTCTGCTATTTAGAGCGACCCGGTTCAAGGTCGAATCAAACCCGAACCGGTCTAGGATAGTATAGCATCGTCCAGCCTAAGATGGAGCGTAGAATGCACATATACAGTGCCATCTCCTGAAGCACCCCCTCTGAGTCACTAAAGTAAGCGCCTCTAGTGTTCCGCGTAACGTAGTGGTCATGGCGCCCATAGAGAACCCAAGATTGTTTCAATTATGACATAGACCTTGTTTTCCCACACTCGAACTTTCTTGGACTAAGTTGGTTCCATTTTTTTGGGTAGGAGCATTTGTTGAATGAATTTTGCTCATTTTTATTAATTGCAGTCATGTTTACTACAAATAAGGTAAAACCTTTATTTTGTTATCTTAATCTGTAAAATTGTCTGAAAACTACTTAGCAGAACCTAAATACCTTTCTGTACATGACAGGGAAATTCATCGGAACTTAAAATGTCTAAGAGTCAAAAGAAGAAGGCTCCCGCAGTTGAAGAAGAACCCGACGTCGAAGTCATCACCAGAGTGGAATATATTTATGAAGACACCAAATGCATAATTGGTGTAGAGCCAGAATATCAGTGGGGAGAAATCTATAGATTGATCACGCATTGAGAGGTACCTGACATCGGCTTTGAGGAAGAAAACATCTATGCCAACATAGAAAGGTCTTCCTTAATGAAGATTGCTACAAGACCCGAACTCTTTCCATGCTCTGAAGTGATTGGGTGGATTCTTCCCAGGGCAGATGTGACCACCATGATTCTGGAGAATGTTGAAAAACAGGGTTATGCTGCCTATAGCCCTGGATATGTAGCCCTGGCCTACCACTTGCTAGAAGCACAAACATATCTAACTGAAGATTGGCTAAAAAGCATCAGGATGGATCTCATTGAGACACTCAAAAGGATGCTCACGCTTGGGAAACACTTTAGAACTAGGCCAACTAGAGAATATGACACCGCAAGCCTAAGAACCCCTTACAGGTTCACTGCCTTGATGCTTAATAGGATTTTTGGGAGAGCCCATGGAAAAAGCTTCAAATTGGAGTGGGTGCCGATAATTTTTTATGTTGCGACATAGGGGACCATTTTCAATTGGGATAATATTGTGTCCAATAGACTTTCGGCCTGCATGNGCAAAAGTTTCAAATTGGAGTGGGTGCCGATAATTTTTTATGTTGCGACATAGGGGACCATTTTCAATTGGGATAATATTGTGTCCAATAGACTTTCGGCCTGCATGGCATCAACATTAGGAGGGGTGTCCCAAAAGAAATAAGAGTTCTATATGATCTCCATACTAATTGATTGCATACTATGCAATCAACCCTTCCCTAACCTGAGATGCATTTGGGACAGGGAAAGATCACCCATTTACTCAGCATACAAGCCGCTGTGGGCCCATAAATACCACAGTCACTACAGGGAGGTTTGTGAGCATTTCATTATGCCATTATATACCCTTATTTTCTTAAAAGAATGTGACTGCATGTCGGAAGAGGCGTTGCAGGTGATTGAAGAGTATGCTGATTATTACTTGACTGAGGATGGGCTCTATTTCAGAATGTTTGGAGGCTCTAAAGCACCCTCACTACTGCCTAAGTATGCCACAGACTATGTAATTCATAAGGAGGCAGTTAGGTAAGTATTTCTAGATGGCATAGGAAGTTTTCTATTCGAGCATAAAAAGGCAGCATACCCACCTTTGCCTTTCAGATTAGGGAGTTACAAATTTACTAGAGTGAAGAAGGCCGATGAATTCGTGGAGGAGTTGGAGAAGTTCCATTTTGGGGAAATGCCTTTCCACAGGAATGACTCCTGTAACAAGGTTGCAGAGCATTGTAGAGAGGCTAATGTCCATTTTGAGTACACCAGCCATTGGGACAGAGAAGAGTCCATTTTTCGCAGTGCACTAAATATGACGGCTTTAAGGAAAAGATTTAAAAATAAAATCACCACCAAAGGTGGAAAGGGACAGGATGAGCAGACAAAGGCCAAGGAAGAGGAAACCGGGAAAAGAAATGAAGAAGCTCAGAGATTAGCCCAAGAGGCAAAAGGATGGCTAAAGGGAGAAGAGGAGGAGAAAAGAAGAGCTGCACAAGTGGCAGCTAGAAGGGTGGAAGAAGCTGCCAAGATTGAAGAAGAAGAAAGAAAAAGGAAGTTAGATGAGGAGTTGAAGAAGCAGGAGACAGAGAAGATGTAGCTGACCCAAATGGTGACAAAAGAATTCGCTTTCGATGCAGCAGATAGTCAGGCCCAGGACTTGGAAAACCCCGAAATTCAAGATCCTGAAGTACCCGCCGCCAGCACACCAGGACAGTTTATGGTCCCCACCCTTAGACTAATCCCATTTGAACAAAAGAAAGGGGAAGAGGTACCTAATTTTAATACTATCTTTTATGACAAAGAAAAGAAAAGGATAGTAAAGAGAACCGAGAAGAAGATTGAAACCTGGGGGATGTCTGGTAAGATGATAAATGATACCACCATTGTATACGGGACAGACAGAGACCCCAGGTTTACTATCAGAGTAGGGGATGCATTGATCCATGCCTTAGAGGACAATGTAGATAAAATAATGATAGATCTGGAGCAGTCAAAGAAGTCTTCTGCTCAACTCAAAGATACTTTGAGGAGGGAAAGAGAAGAAAACAATAAGTTGAAGAGAAAGTTTGAAGACGTGCAAAAAGAAATCAAGTCTTTAAAGGCTGAACTTCAGGCTCTCCAAACAGAGAGAATATCTATGGAGACTGCCCAAGAGTGTCTGGAGAAAGTACAATAGGAATATCAAGAGTTGAGGGCAGAGAAGGAATAGCTGCTAGATAGGATAAAGGATCTAGAGTTGCAGAAGATTACCTTGGAAGCAAATGAGAGGTAATCTCAAGAGCAGGAGGCAAAACTTCAGGATCAGATTACCTTGCGACAGCAGCTTTAGAGGAAGCCAAATAACAATAGGTTAATCTCCAACCTTTCAAAGAGCATGTGCTGGCACAGAAGGCCAAGATGTTTCAGCTGTAGGTATCCATAGAAGAGGAAAGATGCAGGGTTTTGTAGATAGACAGACGGTTGGAGGAGATTTTGGAGACCTCCTCATATTTTGTTGAGATATCTCAGGACATCCTGGAAGTATTGACAGCTAGGATGGAAAGACTAGAAACCAATGAAGAAGTTCCTGCAGAATTGCCCTCAAAGAGACAACAGGCCCTTAGGCAGGACTACGACTTATTGGAGTTTGCCATCAACACAGCTGAGGAATTCAAGAAGGCTGTTAGAAATACAAAAGGGGCATGAACACAATTATTTAGAATACTTCTGATTACTTATAACTGATGCCAGGTAGAGGCTGAACAAAGAATAGATGCTTTTCCGGACCACAGCCTGTTTGTGGAAATTTTGTAGAAAAGTTATCAAGAAGAGGAAAGAAGAATACAACACATTAAAGCTTTAGATGAACAGACCTTAAGGAATGAGGTAGATCATTCCGCAGTCAGTGTGCAGCTATTAGAAGATTAGTTTCACCTGAGTGCAGCCAGAATCGAAGCCATCAGAAACCAGGCTGCAAAATTCGAGATAAATATCAGATTCTTGGAACCTTCTGAATTTGAAAGTATCACTTCAGAGGTTTTAGCATGGAAGAAATTTCTAAATAATCTAGCGGGGCCCTCCTCATGAACCTTTGTTCACTTTTGCCATATGTTGTAATTTTGTAAATACGAAATGAAAGTAAATTTTGGAAGGCGAGGAGTTGGGGAAGCCCAAGAGTTATGTGTGGGCAGCCCAATAGTCTTATTCTCTTGTATAAATATAGAGGACTTAAAGGAAGAAAGGACTTTTTCCCAGTGAGATGAGTGAAGATTTATTGTAAGAAGAACTATTTCCTTTTGCAATAAAGAATTACAATTTTCCTGTTGGAGAAAGTTTGGTGGGATGTTCAAATGTTATGCTATGGATTCATTGAAAAACAATTATTTCGTTTTTAGCTTGTGTCCATTAATTGTGAGATCGTTCTGACTCCTAGAACCTATGTTCTTGTTTAAATGATTTCTGGTTTATTTTATGAAATTACCACCATGAGTAATGAATGTTGTTCATAGGAAATTGGCTATCTGGTTGTTTAAATATCCTTAATTGTTCGTGTGTTTGGGAAGAAATATCAGCTATCTGTAATTTCTCTTTATGATGCATGCACAATATACATTACTCATTGATAAGTTACGCTTTGGCTGCCTAGGGATAGGTAGATAGTTAGATTTACTTTCTTGCTATGTGTGTGATTCAGATGCTTGAGAGTTTTAAGATGAGAGGTAAGAACCTACGCATCACATTGTGAATACTCCTTGCATTCTTTATCAATTCTGCATGTTAAATAGGCACTTGCATGTCATACTTTAAGTCAAAAAATACAAAAATATATATGGTGGATCGGGCCTGTTATCTCCCAAAATGACCACCGTTGTTTTTCTAATTTTGAAGAGATAAAAACGAGTCAAAAAAATCATTTCAAAATTTTTTAGAGTAGATTAGATGCTCTATTTCTGAGATGTAAAATTGGAAAAATCATTCATCTAAGTCTTAGTCTTCAAAATGCAAAATCTCAGCTTTCGGCAGCTAAGCTTGTCTGTGGAAGTCTAGTTAACTGCCGAAACGGGTCGTTTTTGGCAGCTAAGGCAGTCTGTGAAAAATGATCTTAACTGCCGAAACCTGTAGAATTTCAGAAAAACTGCCTTTGGGAAAAATCACTTTTCTCAGCCTTGGAATGTCCGTTTCGCATGTTCGAATAGTCGATTGACATCTACAAATCCTAAGCTATCCAATGGTGCAATAAGATTTGGAGTTGAAGCTTGGGAAGGCAGTCAAAATCTCCCCGCAATATCACGTGTCGGAAATTGTTTTGCAAACTTGTTACAGGGCAGCAAGCTAGTGTTTTCGCTCAGATTTGACTTTTTCTCAACCAAATCTCTCGAAGTTGGTTTCTAATGATGTATAATAATTAAATACATCAGGTTTAAGACTTTATCTTGATGTATTTGATGGTTAAGAAGGTTGAAAAGTGAAAATGGTGGACTAGTTAATGAGCAGAAATACTGTATTTTTGCCAGAAGAGGCAAATTCGAATTTCTCATGATGATTCATCAGCCTTGGAAGGTTTTCTACACCTGTCAAAGAGTTTGGAGGATATGAAGGCTGTCAAGATAGATTTTGACTCATTGGATAGGATCTTTTTCCTATTTTTGACTTTCCAATTTTAGCATTCTAGATCCACTTTTATAGGATCTCATCCTACACTTGTTGGTTTGACTATTTTTAGCAAATTTGATCCATTTTTTATGGATCTAGATTTGATCTTGTAAGGCTATAAAGCCAAAGACATTTGGAGAACAAAGGGTTCAAGCTTGGACACAATTTGGCCTATGTACTTGATTGCTTATCTTAATACAAATCACAGTCTTCTTTTGCTACTGTTATCAGAATTTTTCATGTATTTCATATCTCTGTAGTTTGATTATTCGTCTTAGCTACTAAGAACTGTACCTTCTTATGTGGCTCATGAATATCAGATGATTCCTTATTGTTTAGTATGAACCTGCATTCCTAATGTACTTGGTTATCTATGACCCTGCATTCCATGTACTTGGTTATCTAAATAGTATTCTTCATACCTTTTCCTGTTATATTGTATCTGATTGACAGTTTCTAAAAGCACTGGTTCATTAAGATATTCTGATAAGTTAATCTCTTCATTGTGCTTTCTTAGTATCCCATTGATCCACACTTCGATTATTATAATTTCTTAAGTTACCAAGCACCTTTGGTCTACAACCACAAAGGGTTTCTTGGAGTGATAATAGGGCCACAATCGCTAAAACCTTTTATTTTTGTCACTTGACCTACGGTAGTCGAACCACAAACCGGACAGTTTCCCTACACCAAACAGTCACGGGCTAGTTGGGAATGTCGATTGGGGAGATCATCTTGCTGTTGTTGCCTGCGATTTTCCTGGCCTCAACAGGGCTCAACATGTCACTTACTAGGAATTGAATTGGGCCAACCAAGGCAACTATCAGTCCTCCCAACCATGGTACATACACTAGTGCGGAACTAGAAATTCATACACTAGTGTATATGCTAATATCAATATAGTATATACACTAGTGTATCTACCTAGTTACAATATAGTATATCCATTGGTGTATATACTAGAATATACACTGATGTATTTTCTAGTATATACATTAGTGTATATAGTGTATAGTATATACACCAGGAATTGAATTATGGAAATTAACAAGAGAATTTAATAAATTCATTTAGGGGCTCAGTATGCCACTTACTAGGAATTGAATTGGGCCAACCAAGACAACAATCAATCCTCCCAACCATGGTATATACACTAGTGTGGATACTAGAATATACACTAGTGTATATGCTAGTATCAATATAGTATATACACTACTGTATCTACCTAGTTACAGTATAGTATATACACCAGTGTATATACTAGAATATACATCGATGTATTTTCTAGTATATACACCAGTGTATATTCTAGTATATACACTGGTGCATATCTTATAATGTAACTAGGTAGATACACTAGTGTATATTCTAGTATATACACTAGAATATACATTAGAATATACACTAGGAATTGAATTATGGAAATTAACAAGATAATTTAATAAAATCATTTAGGGGCTCAACATGCCACTTACTAGGAATTGAATTGGGCCAACCAAGACAACAATCAATCCTCCCAACCACAGTACATACACTAGTGTGGATACTAGAATATACACTAGTGTATATGCTAGTATCAATATAGTATATACACTAGTGTATCTACCTAGTTATAGTATAGTATATACATGAGTGTATAGTAGGTTTTGTGCAATGTAATTGGGTCTCAAGGTCCGAACATGGTTAAGAGGGGGGACTGTGTATATATACACTGGTGTATATATAGTATGTACACCAATATATGTGCCTAGTATATACATCAGTGTATATACACTGGTATATATACTAGGTATATACACTGACTATATATACAGTAGCATATATAGGTCTAGTATATACAGTGGTGTTTATACTAGGTAAAATCCCCTATATACACTAGTACAATCTCTCTCTCTACACACACACACTGACACTAGTATATAATTCTAGTGTATATATTGAAATATTTTCATTTAAGACTTCTCTCTCTCTCTTTCTCCACTATTATTGTTACAGTAGTGTATATACTATATATACTGCATCACTAGTTACATATTGGTTATACACTAGTAATATACACTGGTGTATATACCAGTATATACACCAATATATATACCAATGTATATATCAATATATACACACTAGTGTATATAGCATATGTACCATATACATTTACAAATACACTATACTGATATATAAACTAGTGTATATACTAGTCTATGTTAGTAATATACACTAGTGTATATATCAATATATCTAGTATAGTGTGTACACTAATAATATATGCCACTGTATACACTAAGATGTTGAGGGGCTTGGTGATAAATGTGACATCAATTGTCATGAGAGATATGAGGTTCAAATCTTTGAGTGTATATACGTGGTATATACTAGGTATATACACTAGTGTATAGACTAATATACATAGATAGGTATATACACTAGAGTGTATATAGTGTATATACCTAATGTATACACTAGGTATATTAGTATATACAAAAGTGTATATACTATGTATATACACTAGTGTATATAGTGTATATGCCTAATATATACCTAGTGTATACACTAGTGTTTGTACTAGTTATATTGTGTATATACTCATATGTATATTATGTAGAAGGTATATACACTAGTGTATATACTAGGTATATTAATATATATACTAATGTATATACACTAGGTATATACACTAGGTATATTAGTAACATCAAATCCACATGTACCTTTGTAACATCCATATATTGGTACCTCCACTATAATATTGTTCATCTGAGCACACATATTGACCAATAACATGTGTTCCCAAGAAACCTAGGCCCTTGCTATAACCCTCTTCACCAGGAGAGGTTGATCCCCCATAAATATAGTGGGTTACGGTAACGAGAGACAACATATGAGACACTAATTAACAATCTCAATTTTCCTATTAGATTAGGATTTTACCTAGTATAAAGACTAGTGTATATACTAGGCATATATACTTAATAGTCTATGGCCCCCCCTGTTGCTAAATAATTGCCTTGAGCACGGTGTTAACAAGGCTTTTTATGTGAACGAGGTTATATACAATGTACATACCTACACTGGTATATACACTAGTGTATACACCATGTATATATATACTGGTATAAACACAAGTGTATATACTGGTATATATACTATGATGTATATACACTAATGTATATATTGGTATATACAATACGATGTATATAAACTAGTGTATATACCCATATAGTACATTGGTGCTAAATAATTACTCTGTGCAAGGTATTGCCAAGGATTTATGTGAACAAGCTTGTATATACATTGGTACATACCATGTACATTATCTATATACACCATACATCAGTATATACACTAGTATATTACACTGATATATATACTGGTATATACTCTAATGTATATATTGGTATAAACATTGATATATATACTGGTATATACACTACAGGAAGATGATACCTACAAGAAGACCCAAGAGCTTTCCTAGAAGAAAGATGACCTTATAATTTCAAGATAGCTCAAATAACATATCACTGTGACATTTGTGAAAGGTTCGAGCCGCACACAACAAATAAATTCCCAGATTTTTTGAAGAATACACCACTGCTGAGTCTACATATTTTTTGAAGAATACACCAGTACCACCACAACCAACTTGCATACAAGGAACCCAAATAAAATGAAATAAGACACTAGTACCACCACAACCAACTTACGTACAACAAACCCAACCTACTTCAAAGTTTCCTTGTGTAATGAAAGGTGTTGTTATTGGCTATAGTTGGTTTGGACTAGTTTGACACATAGCTTATTACTTCTGATGTGGACATTCATAAACCATGCCTCCCACATCATGCCACATTTTAGATTCAAGTTGTGTCTTGTGGAACTTTGCATTCCATCCATCCTTATTGACATATTTTTCTTAGTTATCTCACATCTAATGTATACTCATGTTAGTTGATGGGGAATTCCCTAATGATCACCAAATTTGTCTAGAAACTATATAAAATCCTTAGAAATTTGAATATTTTACAAAAGTATTGCCACACATCTTATGGTTGGGATTTCAAGAATTAGTAAGATTCACCAAGGTTTCTACTTAGGAAAATTACAATCCCTAAAGTTTTCCCTAGATTTTGGACTATCATATATTCTCGTACTATACTGAGACATAGACACATGTATTTGTTCATGGTATGACCTATACTTGACACAAATAAATTGTGTATCCTTTTTTGTGGCCATGATCTTGCATTTTTCATGGATCCATAGTGTACTTGATTTAGTAGTCATTCTTTATTACACCTGAGCATGGTGTTCCCACCTCAATAAACAGTGTATTATGGTATTACTAGTATTTTCAAGTACTTTTCTGATCCAAAGTTTGCTATACTCTATTAGGTTCCACTTGGAAACTTCCTCCGTGATTTGTAATGTATTTCAATTATTAGCCTCCCTTTTGACCTCATAAATCAAGGGGCATATGTTATAGCATTATTTGACACATGAAAGTCATCCAAGCTCAACTAGCCTTCATACCTAGCAATTCAAATGTTTTACGGTGACAAGAGGGGTTTTCAGCCTATGTTTCTACATAGACACGCATTCCTTGAGGAAGGGTGTGTCTTAGATGCGAGCATATACTTATGGATCTCTAAGTGCATGATTTTTCATGCATTTCTAAGCAAGATCCATGATAAATGTACACCTATGCTTGTTGGAAACCCACCACCAACTGTCTCAATCACCTTCTAAGGGTTACAAATTAAGGTATATACATAAAGGAAAACAACTAGAGAGAGTCATTATGTGCCCTCATGCTAGACAAGTAATCTTGGTCGTTGGGTCTTGATCTTCAAATCCACATAGATTCCTATCTCTAGTTTATATCATATATGTGAGCTAGGGACCTAAAATCCCTTTGTTTTGTGAAAATTTTTCCTTGAAGAGATGAATCCTTAACAGAAGAGGAAGTTTTGTATTGAACTAGAATTTACTACAAGAATTCAATTTCAAGTCATTGAAAAAATATTGCATATCATCAACTTGGATATCTTGTTAGGATTAATTGCATTGTCTTCCATCTCCACTTGAAACGATAGCTCATTAAATCCTAGTCATTTCTAAGATCATATAATATTTAATAACATTCAAGCATCATGTTGAAAGCAACATAGATGGAAATATAGCGACAGAAAGAAATTGTCTCTCAAATGGAGAAACCTCCAACATGAATAGAGCTCCGAATACAATAATGCTCACTTGAGAACTCAATATATAGCTTCTACTACTATATATATAGTTTCTAATTGACCAAAACCCTAATAACTTTTTGGACCTCCATCAATAAGGCCTGACCTTCTCTAATGAAACCATTTATATTTATTAAGTTCATACTCTACTACCTCATGGGGCCTTATTTAATAAATACAACCCTCAATATATTTAGCGACAATATATTCCACTAATTACGGGAGTTAGGGTGAGACCCTAACAAGGGAGTTCAATGTTTAACCAGACATGTATTTGATTCACAAACCATTTAAAGATTGTCATTTTGTGAAATATTCAAGTGTTTGCAAGTTTTCAAATGACAAATCTTCGAAAAGATTGAAAAGTGTTTCACATGTACAAAAGAGGACATTTTGTAGCGATGTGAAATATTCACAAGAATACATGAAGTTATTTTGTGGGTTGTGAATCCCTTGCAAATGATTTCAAACAAATATTGTTTTAAGGGATTTGATCTCAAAGTAAGAAAATGGATGCTTTGATATATTCAAGGGACCAAAACACTGAAACAAAAGTGTACTAATTTTTTTTAGAAATTCACAATTGCTCAAGCAAATAGAGAAATTGGTTAAGTATGAAAACCCTCGTGGTTATGTGATTTTGCAAACTTACAACTTTCACATTGAGCTTCGATTTGCAAGTGATTTTTTTTAGTGCATAGAGGAGAGAACATGCTTTCAAATTAATGGTTTCTAGTTAGCTTCAAATCCAACTTTGTTGCTTTTATAAACTATGAAATTTTGACTATAAAGCTAGTGAGGGGACCTTAACTATGTGTTTACGCCTGTGTATTTTGGTTGGGGAAAATATTTTCATGCACCCGTGTATTTTTTAATGGAAGTCCATGCACCCTTCAAAATGATGTTCTAGCCAATATGTCAAGTCCTCTAATATATTTGTTGTATAGGTTTTCAAGTCACTAACTAAAACTAGTGTCATCCATTAATCGCTAAGAAATTTAAATCCACAAAACTAATCTATTAACACTTGGAGCACTTATATCAATCATTTTTTTATGGATAATTGTGAAAAGAATGGAGAAGACGTGGCTCCTCTTGCGGCTAGGATTTCCCTAGCCGCCGTCCCTTGCAGAGTCTGGATCGCTGCTGCTGTCCTCAGCGTCCCCTAGCCGCCGTCCCTTGCTGCTGGATCACTGCTGCTGTCCTCAGCGTCCCCTAGCCGCCATCCCTTGCTGCTGGATCGCTGCTGCTGTCCTCAGCGTGGGGGTTGGCTGCCAAGCGTGGAGTTTTCAGGTCGTCGGCTTCAGCGTGGAGCTCCTTCAAGTTTAGTTGCTTTCAGTGTGGAGTTTCAGGTTTGGCTGCCGTTGCTTTCAGCTGTGAGTTTTCTGGAAATGGGCACTCATGCCCAGCTCACCGCCTTTAAGGCCCTTGTTCAAGCTGCTGCTCCTCAGGTAGCTTCTCACTCTTCTTCCAAGTTCGTGAAAAAGATGGACGAGATCCCTTCTCTAGAGCTCTCTCCTTCGGATCCATGCCAGAAAGCTCTCCTCCTCTCTGAGCAAGCCCTCATTGGTAAGCTCACAGGTTTGTGGCCCAGCCCTAAGGCGGTCGAGATCTGGATTGCAGAACATTGGAACCCTCTTCTGTCAGGACAGGTTTCTCTCTTTGCAGCTGGTCGAGGGTTTTTTGTTTTCTTGTTCTCAAATAAAGCAGAAAGAGACCTTGTCTTTCGTTCGGGCCCTTTCTTCATGGGTTCGAGAGGTCTGTTCTTAGCCCCTTGGTCTCTAGGGTTTAACCCAGAAGCAGAGATCACCGCCGCTCTAGTCTGGGTAAGACTTCCTAACCTCCCTCTTCATCTATGGGGAAAAGCACTCTGATTGACATTGGTAATAAGTTAGGTCACTATTTAGACACTGCAGAGCCAAAAGGGGGTCAGTATAGATGTGCCCGTATCTACGTAGAAGTGAATCTAGAGAAAGGGCTCCCTGAAGCCCTAAAGCTTACTTTAGGAGAATGGAGCCACATTCAAGAACTGGACTATGAGCAGATCCCTTTTAAATGCAACTTCTGTCATGTATACGGCCACTTCGCTAAAATCTTCCCCAAGCTTACAGAACCACAGAAACTAGCAAATCTCCCAGCTTCCAAAGATACAGAGTTCCAGACGGTCTCTAACCGACGCCGTCCTCCCAGGCGAAAGGAGCCTCAAGTGTCTCAACAAAAGGCCTCCTAAGATCCTCTTGCAGATTCTCCACGGCCGAAAAAAAAAAATAGTTTTGCAGTTCTCCAGGAAGATGAAGTACAAGAACCTGAAGTAGCAGCTGTCCAGGAGCAGGACAACCATGATCCCATTAGCACCTTGGAGGCAGTTTCTCCAAAACTCGCTTCCCTTGGCTTGAAGAAAGATCCCATTGATTTGGGTGGTGAGACCTTAGCCCAGGTAGGACTGGCATCCTTGGTCCCTTCATCAGAGGAAGCCTCCGAATCTGAAGACTTTTCAGCTCCTTCTCCTCCCCTCACCAGAGGACGAAAGACAAATAAAGAACGTAGAGAAAAGGAAGCAGCCTCAAACATCAGCGCGGGTTCTCAGAAGAAATTGGATCCTTTCATTAAGGGACACTCCTCTCCGCCTGTTTAATGCTTTGCTTCTGTATTCTTCTCTGCTCACAATTTGTGAGAGTCTACTCTTGTAAGCAGTACTTCTCTCGAAATAGCTTCAGGAACATTTGGGATTCATTTCTCAAAGCACTTTTAAGAAGGCTGACTGTTTTAATTGAGGCCATCAGCCTTTTTTCTTAGAATTCCTCCTTGTACGCCTGGTTGGGCTACAACCTTTTTTAAAATTTATAAAAATTTCTCAGTTTCTGTTAAAAAAAAAAAAAAACACTTGGAGCACTTGATATTCCACATTTAATGAAAGTGTCAATTAATCTTGAAATTTAGTTTTGTGCCTAGAAACAAAATTGTATAAACACTTTCACACATGTGTCAAGACCATTCAAATTCAAGAAGTGCAAGAGAAAAATCTATAATACATGCAACACAACTAATTAGATGATGCAAGGGCCACATATTATGATGATTGCAATTTGAAACTAAACGATCAAGCATACATTTATTAAAAGGTAATCTAATTAGCAACAAATGATCATCAACTACCAGGACATAAATAGTGTTTGATGAGAAAATAACACCTTTCAATATAATTAAACTAAAACAAAATAAAGTTAAATAAATGACAATAATTTATTTTTAAAATTTAATAAATAAAGACCTCTATCAATACAATATATTTTTAATCTACATAAAAATTTATTTTATTAATTTTAATATAAATAAACTTTACCTTTTATTATATATATATATATTATAATATTTTATTT
>LPNX010701129.1:33687-127238 GCA_001517045.1 Pseudotsuga menziesii
GGTTTTGAATATTTTACCAATTTAAAATTAATTATCTTAAAGTTTTAAAATATTTAACTTTTAATGTTAATTTTATATTTTAATTTAAAAAAAATCATTATCATTTTTATTTTTTTTAACCATTAATGTAATAACTTCCAAAAAAGAAAATTTGTTATTTTTTTAACCATTAATGTGATAACTTTCAGAAAAGAAAATTTAAAATTTAACATACAAAATGAAAATATTAACCCGAACCAAATCCTTATTATTATTATATTTATAATCTATTCATGTTCTTATTGTCTTTGTGCTTAATCACAAACTAATTTTTTTTTATCAATGGTAATCTTTCTTTTAAGAATAAAAACGGGCAAATATAATCTTTTATTGAAAAAAGAGTTAAACTTTTAATTAAATCTAACACCTTTTACCATTAAACAAAAAACATAACTTTTTTTTTTAAATTTTAAAATTAACATAATCACATAAAAAAATTTCATAAATAAAAGGCCTAAACTTTTTCCTTAAAAAGAATAATGTAAACTTTCTCTTACATCCAATAGTATTAAACCAAACACTACAATTTAAATTTTTTTAATGATTAATGTGTTAATTCTCATTAACCGAAAATTATAAAGAAAATATTAACCCAAAACAAGTATTTATCACTACATTTACTAACTAACCAAGTTATTACAAACATAAGTTACATTTACTAACTAACCAAGTTATTACAAACATAAGAGGGGCACATGAAAGCACAAGAGCTAGTTGTTCCAGGTGCAAATAAGGTAAGCGCGAAAAAGCTCCTTGCCCTTTGATCTATGTTCTTACAAAGTTCAATAGATACATATATGTGCATATTATTTTATGCTATTTTGAGAGAACAACCATAAAATGTGCTCGGTATTAATATAGCCTTAAACAAGCTATACATTAGATCATACTGGTTCCATGGTAAGCTGCTGTTTACATTAGTACAACTAATGAATGATTACCATTGAGTGAACTGATGATAGAAGTATGTGTAATGAATCAACCTACTTTTTAAAGCTTGAATACCACTATTCTACTCACTTACATAGATCATATTAGTTACAGTAAAAAAATGTTACATCATATTTATACCGTATTCTCTATAATTCATAACATACCTAGCTTATTTGTAATAATGGTCGAGTGGATTCCACCTTTGCTAAAAGCATATTTTATAAAGGCAGGAAAGTGTTTGGATGGGTTCGTAGCAGTATGATCCATCTGGTTTCCTAGCTGGCATTTTTCTACAAGTTCTCATTTTAAAAGCAACATAAACTTTTCTTGAAAAGAATCTTATAAGCATTTTTTAAAAAGAAATAGTAAAGTTGAACCATGGCAATGTATTGGCATCAATAATAATTGCAAATTGATATATTTTATCATTCCTACAAGCCCACCCAACCTAATGCTCATTACATTTCTCTGCCCAATTCACCTCTCCCACTCTGTTTTCTGTTCCATCCAACAGTCTCTAGATTTCTCTACTATGCCCCATTCCAGTCTGCTCCCTTCTCTCTTCTGCTCCCTTCACTCTTCTACTCTGCTGTGCCACAAGAATGTTGAGTGAGTAATCCATGGATATCATCCTCATCACCCCTAATCCTGTGATCCAATTGATGAATGATGTTATTCAAGAGGAAAGCCATGATATTATGCAAATTAATTTGAAGTCTAGATGCACAATCTTGTGTTCTATATTACAATAGTAAATGAAAACCAAAACCAATGGAGAGGTCCAGAAGATATCGCTGCAACTACTACTACATAATTACCTTACAGAGGCAAAAAGCAAACCCCACCGCTCTCATTTACCACAATGGTGTCTGGACTGTCTCACGTGCAACCTTCACAGAGACCTTTTATTAATTTCTTGGTGTTCGCTCCAGTCATATTCTACAAACTGAATTGAGGCATATGGAAATTTTTTTATTCAATATAAGCTTCTCTTCCTCTTGCAAGATCAAGAGAAGCAGCCCTAGATATCTTCAAGATTTGTTTGCAACTGCAACATAAATCCCTTACACATGCCAAAAGCATACTCCATCACTTCCAACCACCAATCCAGGGAAACAATTATATGCACACAAGAAAATGTAACGTTGGAAGCTTTGTCACCTGCTCCAACCCAGTATGTTCTTAAGCTTCACTCATCCACTGAGCATACTTTACCGACTGCTCCAAGCCCTATTCTCTTAATGTTCAGCAGCTGAGCATATATTTACTTCTCTTGATTGTTCCTCCCACAGATACATAACCTACCAATTACAACAAATCCATTTGAAATGATTTGAATGTAAATGAATAAATGAGAGCATGGAAATATTTTTATGAATTCAAAATTCAAATAAATTCCCCCTATTTCAAATTCAAATTTCAAATGAATATGTATGTAATCCATGACATGTAGGCTTCAAATTTGAAGCCTTCAGAGCCCTTCAAAGGCCATTATAGCCTTCATAGAAGGCAAGAAAAATTTTTACCATGCAAAAAAAAATTAGTTTCATTTCTAGCCTGTCAATAATGAAATTGAGTACGTCTGTGTAACTTTGCAACAGAAGGGCAGCTACAAAATCCCCCCCTCTATGGTTTATGAGTGATTCAATGGACTGTGGATGTGGAAGAGTCGGGATTGAGAGTCTTCCCAAGCTCCCTCGAATAGTCGGATCATGGATTGGAACTTGGTCCCAATGGGCACAGACCACAGTGAGCCACTCGACTTCCCAATGCCAAGTTCAACTCAATGAGTTGGGACTGTGACTCAGGATTAAATGCTCACTTTTAAAGAATTTAATGGCATTGTAATGCATTACTGATTCATCAACTTCATCAAATCTTGGTCTGAGAGAATGCCACCCTACCAACTCGGTTTTCCATTTTGCATCTTCTTGTTTGTTGAGTCAAGTGATCTTAAAACTTACGAGTCACTTGAGTATTTGAGTATATGATGTGAAATTTAATGTTCATATGAGTCATATATATGGATGGTGAATTATTTGAAAACCCTCCACTGTTAAGGCTCCTTAAGGAAAAATTAATGGTGTTGTTTTTTGGGTTACAACTTACAAGTTGTAATTTACAGTGCATTGAACAATCTTTTCCAGATTCAAACCTAACCTGGTCGAATGGGTATGTAAGTTGTAAGATCAGGGTTTCACCTAGTGCAAAACATTTATATGACCACCACAGGACTGGGATGGGATAATAGCTCTTTGGTAGTAGGCTAGCCGCATGTCGCCTTTTGTTTGTGTTCATGAATCATATCATATACTAGTCAGTCCAGGATTCCAGGATTTATTCCAATTTTCATTCATTTACACTGGTCAGAATCAATTGAATAACCACACCGAGTCTCCCACGGTCCACCTAGGCCCCTTAGTCTTCTCATCTCATCAGAGGAAGAGGGTTAGGCAGTAGAGACAATAGAAATTGGAACAGAGCACCAACCAGAGAGAAGGGTTGTACAATATGCATATAGTTAGCTCTGAAAGACACTAAAGAATTTGTCATATACCTAATTGAAGATTATCATTGCTTAATTTGTTGGGATGCTTACGTGGTAACTCTTGCGCCCAAGCTGATTATGAGGGCTGGTTGTGTCGGTAATGGCCATGATCTGGAGAGGCTCGTTGCCATCATTAAACCACCAGTGGGATGCTCCTGCAATTATCACTATTACATCTCCTCTCCTCACTCGCCTCACCTTTTCACTTGAGTCCGCTTCTTGTTCTTTCTCTTCCTCCCGTGGGCTCTCTGATTTGCGCCCTGAGCGCCCTCGAAACAAGAATGATCTCTGAAAGTATCTAGACACCTCGGGAAAACAATACCCAGTTTTCCCTAAGATGCACATATATAGACCTATGTTATGTAGAAGCAATTATAAAATAATTTTTTTTGTCATCATGTGAAATACACAAACATGCATTCGCCTACCTCGGGCAAGGTAAACCAACTCGAGAGCATCTGGATATTGGGGAATTGAGATGGCGTTGCTTTCAATCGTCTTTCTATAGAAGGAAATAGTAGCACATTCTAATTCCTTGTTGTCTTCTGTTGTGGACAACTTGAAGGTGCCACCTTCGTCACGGGTAGGAGCAAGAGAATAAAAGGTAGAACGTTGGGTAGGCGGGATTGAGCTTCCCTAAACTTAAAGAAATTGGTGAATTCCGTGGGAGAAAAAAACACTATCTCGTGTTTACAAGTATAGTACAGTCGAAGGTCGGGACTCGGACTCTCAACTCTCCAATTCCATGCTTCAGTGTCTCCTTAATTTCTATTTCCCCCAGAATATTTTGCAGAGCTAAGCTGTCAACTAGGTTGTCATGAATTTACAGGTATGTACAACATTTTGTACTTGTGTAACATTTTATATGTGGAGAAAAGTTAACTGTGTTTCTTGTTGGAGTTCCTTCTCATGCTATAAATATAAGGGTTTAAAATTTCTCCATCCAAAATGTTGTTTGAAATTCGTAATGTATTATGCAACCACACGTCTGCCAAACTAAGTCTTGAATACTCAATAGATGTAACCTTAAAACCCCGATTATATAAATGAAAGTATAACCAAAATAATGTATGCTTTTCATAGGCTAGGACCACAACTTCGTTTGGGAAGAGGAGCAAGCAGAAAGATCCTGGTATTTGAGTTCCAAATATGTCAATGCTCTTTATATGGCGTGAATTGTAAAAAATAGGTTGAAAGAAAGAAAAATATTTGAATACAAGTGTTTGAATTATTCCAATTTCCTTAATTAAATCCAAAGGTTGAAAGGATAAAATATTTAACAACTGACACTGTAAATGTTGTAGACTCTAACCCCTCCTTTTTCCTGTCATCTTTCTAATAATGGAAAAAAGAAGCAAAAATTTTCTACCAATATATCTAAAAAAGGGAATCCCTCGACGGACGTTCATGAATGAGGGACTTGGAGTGTAGTGAGCTAGCAAAGAACATGATTTCAATAGCCTCGCTATCGCAAACCTCCCAAACATGTGTTTATGATTTGTATTCCTTATTGACTATGGTAGACACTAGACACCCAACCTGTAGTGATATTTGTTCGAGAATTTTAAGTTCTTCCTTATAGTGGACTAATAAATACTTAACATTTTCAATAGGGCTAATAAACTCGATATAGATTGGAGGGACTATCCATAATCCACCTAAAATTGGGGCTTTTGTTTGATCACTTCGAATTGGGTGATAAACTCGATATACATTGGAGGGACTATCCATAATCCACCTAAACTTGGGGCTTTTGTTTGATCACTTCGAATTGGGTGATAAACTCGATATACATTGGAGGGACTATCCATAATCCACCTAAACTTGGGGCTTTTGTTTGATCACTTCGAATTGAGCATCTGGGGAGGGCATGATTCAATTCTAAAAATAGCTGCTGAATTTAGGGTTGATAAAAAAAGTTGCTTCCTGAAAGCATTAGGTATTACGTTATGGGGTTTTTCTTTTAGGTAGGCCCAATCACAGTTGACCAATAGATCCGCCATTGAGTGGAAGCACATTGACTCATTTTATTGAAATTCTATTGGTTTCTGAATTCCTAACTCACAAAATTTATTCTTGGCGCGTTTTCTTACAAGACCCATTATAGACCCCAAATTTCCTTTAATATGATACCATCTAGAATGCAATTGTAACTGTAGTTGTAATTAATGGTTACACCACTCCATGTAACACCATTTTTAATTTGGAGTCTTTTTGCATAGCATTTTTCTTAATTGATTTTAATAATATATATATATATATATATATATATAAATATAATTTATTTATTTTGTGTGTTTTATAATTTATTAATTTGCATTTAAATAAATATAATTAAATGGTTGAATATGAATTTATTTTATTTTGATTTCTAACGGTTAAACTATTATGATTCATGATTTTAGTTGTGATTTTATTTGATTATTTGGAAAATGTGATTTCTATTTATAACATTTTTTCTAATATTTCATTTCAGCCTAATCATAATAAAAAATACTAAATGGTAATATTTGTGGCATTTTATGTTAATGGAGAGGATTTCACTACTACCATTAAAAACTAAAAATAGTTATCATTATTAAGATATGTTTATAATTAGTACATAGTGTTAGTGCAATTGACAATGAGTAATTGAGATGAGAAGTTGTAAATGGAAGGTCACAAGTTGAAATCCCCCATAGCTACTTGCAAAAAAAAGATTTGTTTATAACCACTTCATATGAATTTAATTAGCAAGTAATTACTCAAATGCAAGTGAATAAATAAGAAATTCTATGTTTAATCATTGGCTAGTACAATCCTTGTTTAACCTATTTGATTTTAATTAGGTAAAACTTGGCTTAGTAGTGACACTGACTTGTGTTTCAAAATAAGTTAGGGTCATGAATGACTTTGTCCAAAGTCTGAAGCACAATTTTGTAAATTAGTCTATTATAATTGTAATGCTCCGAATACGTAATATAACTAAGGGCGTATTGTAGCAAGCATGTCTTGTGAAGTGATTCCTTAAGGAGTATTTGATGGTGTTACCTTCCCTTAAGGGTTTCTTTATATCTTTGTGGTATTCCTATGGTGAATGTGTTTTAGTTATTTGTGAAGTATAATGGTTTTATATAATTTTTTTGATTCAATTTATGGGTTAAGGTTCACTACAAGTGGTATTAGAGCACTTTATTAGGCCATAAAAATTTTGAAGTTTTTTTTAAAGATTTTTTAAGGGAAAAGAGGACAATGGAATTAAGGTCAATTTATCAAACTTTTTGTGCCTAATATGAAGAAACACATTACATATTGTAGCTCATATCATCAAGGCACCCAATTAAAAAACAAATCATCCAAAATGAAGTCCTAAAAATGAAGTTATTGCTGATTTAAAATCAATTGTTTTTAGAGCTTTTTCTAGGGACAACCACACATAACAAAGTTTATAGCCTTTGATAAAGGGACCAGATTTCATTCAACCATCTCTAGTCGATACAAGATGACTATGGAATTTCATAATTGTTATCATAATAGACATTCCATGAAATATTGAGGAATTTATACTCATTTTATCTTTATTGCATCAAAAGCAAGTGATTCTCTTCAATGCTCTAGCTCTATTTTTGGGAATAGCAAGCAAGATGTTTTTACAACAAAATATAGTGGTCCTAGCTGTTATCATTATTTTTCACTCAGCGGGTGATGGCGAGAGGGCACGACAGAGTGACCAAAAGGCTCAAAACACACACAAATTTCCAGTCTCAGGGTGGCCGAAAAATCATGTTAAAAGAGAAGGCGTTTCTACAGCAAAGATCTAAAGGCGAGTCATATCGATGAGTGAAATGCTTTTCACGAATACCACATGCGAGATCAAAACTGCATTTTCATTTCCATGAAATGACACTAAAGCGACTGCAAGTTATGAAGGTTACGATCGACATGAAACATATCAACAGGCGAGATCGATTTCACTAGATCAAAGTGCTCATTGCGTTTTTCATCTTCTGATCCGCGAAATAGGCTAGAGTAACGCAACATTCGACAGGCCAGATCTCGTCAAGGAAAAATATACGGTGTGCAGCGCCTTCGCCGATGGGACTAACGAGAGATAAGTGGCCCCATAAACTGACAAAATATTACGATTCTATACACGTTGATGATGGATATGGAAGGTGTTTAGATCGAACAGTTGAGAACATCCCAGGTCCGTGAAGGTCGCGTGAAGATCAGTATGAAGGCAGAAAGTACGCCCTCACATGCAATTTTCCTTCCCCAACAGGAAATTGAGTTCCCTGACACCATTTGTAGCATGACCAAAGGTGAAAATCATCCCCACGGCAGCGCCAGATCTCCCAAAACCAAAGGTCCATTGTATGGCTTGTGTGTGGAATCAGAGGGAGATCATGAAGGTCTAAGATATGGAGCTATGAATATGATCTCTACACGAAGCAGGGGATACACGACAGAAAGGAGAAGTTCTAGTGCCGTCGTCATCAGAGACGAAAGGGAAAGAAAAAGTCAATTCCATATGCCTCGGTGTGTATGGTCTCCAAGGTGGGATACAGCCAGAAGTATTTTCTATAGCCAATAATGAAGTATCACAATAGATAAAGTGACATGACTAGATCTCCAATGGAAAAAGAAATCCTCAACCCACATGCTTGCTCGTGCTGTCACCAGGCTACTCGATGATGAAGTGTGTGAAGGTGATGACGAGTCATAGCTGTGTCCAGTTCTCCTGCTCTATATAAAGTGTTGGAGACATTTACCACCATACACACTCATTTTGGTCAATTTGGACGAGTTAAACCACTATCCTAAGTTTTATTGACTTAATTGACATCAGAGGAGCACTGTATGACATCAGCATGAGCACACCCATGCCTACCTTCAGTCAAGGAGGCTAACTTAGCCTTATCCTTCATTCGGGGAGGCTAACTGGAGCACTCCGGGGGTGATCTGAGTGTCATAAATTCCCCATATTGCTAACTGATGGTTACAATCAGTTAAACAAAGTAGTGAAGGTGCCTCCTTTCATTAAATTGATTATTTAATGATTATTTAATGAACTGGAGTCAACATGGGTGCCTCCAACCACTTTTGATGATTAGTTACACTTCAGTTAACCTCATCGGGGTTCATTGGAGTCATTGATGTGCTACCACTTGTTGTTTGGCTTGCAGTGACATGTGTCTGAGCTACTTTTAGTTAGACTCAGCCATTTATTGCACTCCGACTTCAGTTAGGACTCAGTTGAGTTAATTAGGGTTTTGATCAGTGGTTAACTGAAGTGTTTACTGTGGCTTACATTCAGTTAAGCTAGACTCACTCATTCAATTCGAATGACCTCCTTGGGAATTCAAATTGGCTTGGCATTCATGCATATTGCATTATCATTGTATTGTATTATTCATTATTCATTGATTATACAGAGCTGCTACTCCTATTGCAGCACCATGTTTCCAATTTTATGCATATTTGTCTGTATTCTTTGCAAGACTGTGCTTTCAGTTCCTAGACCACCCTGACAAATTAATATGGTATCAGAGCTTAGGGCGGGACGAAGCTCAGATCTCTCAAAAACAAGGTTTTTGACAGATCTTGCATGAAAAATTAAGCAAAAGCTCAAAATTCCAGCAGTGCACCAGAAGCCAAGGCTTACCACTTAATACCCAAAGTAAGGTAATTGTTGATCAAGCTTGCTTCATTGACTATGCTGGATGTGATGAAAGCCTAAAATGTGTAGGTTGTCTGACCTTACGGTGCCCTTTTTGTTGTGATTTTCAAGTTTTTAACAGGTGAAAGCATTCGCTCCAGCAGTTTCAGATGGCTTCTTCCTTAGAAATCTTGACTCCGTTCAATTTCCACTCATGGAAAGGAGACATGGAGATCCAGCTATGTGCCAGAGGACTCTATAGGGTCACTATGGACACTGGAGAAGAGCCTACTTCTGTGACAGACAAAGTTAGATTCTTGAACAAGAAAGATGAAGCATTCAGATTCTTGTGCCTCTCTGTTTCCAGGGATCTTCTTTTCCATCTCTCGAGATTGAAGACTCCAAAGGAAACCTGGGACAAATTGGAAACCCTATATGGAAAACAAGATGATTTGAGAGTATACCAGCTTGAGAATGAGTTGATGTCTCTCCAGCCTTCCAATTTCGAGACCTTAAATGATTTTTTCACAAAGTTCAAGCACATTGTCTTTTGCTGAAAATCTGTGAAGAGAGATCCAAAAAGTAGGAAGCCCTAGTTCCCGCAGCTGCATAGTGTCTTCTTCTCAGGTTAGCTCTAATACGATGTTAGATTTTAACATTTAATCTATCATTATATTAGGATCTTTAACTGAGAGAATAACAAGCACAACAATCAAACATAAGAGACAATGAACACAGTGTTTTTCCTTGGGGAAACCATAAATGGAGAAAAACCCGCAACTTCCTCAGAGATAGAATCAACACCAAAAGTAAAACCCAAAACAATAAGATGATCTCTTGACAGTAGTAACCTCTTTCTTTCTAGCCCCAACAACTTCTTCTCCCTCAGCTATGTGCTACAACTAAGTGTGAGTGAGTGTGTGATAAATAGAGAGGCTCACTCTCTATTTATACTAATTCTTGACTTGACAATAACTCACTAGGGCCGACTTCACTAGGTGAGTATAACAACCCTAGGACCCTACAACTGCGGGGAATTTAACCCTTGAACAATAGGAGGGTTACCCACATTCACTTGACATGACTTGTTTACATTATAGAAACTCTCGATAGGCACATCGGGGCATGATATGACTTCAATACATTACAGACACTTCCTGGAATAAACATTGGGGTACAATACATAAGAAATACAAGTGAATACATCCCGAAGTTACAATTACATCAACACTCCCTCTTAACTAGGAAGGTATTCTCTCGACACAATTTATCAGCACAAGTCTTCTTCTCTGTATCGTCTGGATCATCATCGAGTCCTTGTCATCTTCATCTTCAAGTCATCTTCATTTGGATCTAGATCATCATCATTGGATCTGGATCATCATCACTGGATCTAGATCATCACTCAATCTGTATCATCTCTGGTTCTGGAACATCTCTACTGGATCATCATCACGAGTGCTATCTCTTGATTCTTCTCGTCATAGGAAGTTCTACAGAGCCAGCCCTTTTTCATGCTGGTTGTAGGCCTAGCCTCCATGTAGGTCTTTTCCAGCACTTATATCTGACCCTAAGTCAGAATGTCCCGCCCAACACTTATATTTGATCATGTAGGAACCAATCCTATAATCATATCAGAAAGGCACGCCCAGCACTCATATCTGACCATGTGGGAACACATCCCACAACCATGTCAGAAAGGCCCAGCACTCACATCTGATAACCAATGTTAGAAAGGCCCAGCACTTACATTTGACCATGCGAGGAACCAATCCTCCATGCCGAAAGGGTTCCGCACTTACATCTGATCATTGTAGGAACCAATCCTACAATTGCCTCAGAATGGATCTGCACTTACATCTGATCATTGTAGGAACCAATCCTACAATCTCCTTAGAATGGCTCTGCATTCACATCTGATCATGTAGGAACCAATCCTACAATCACATCAGAATGGCCCTCAGTCCCACACTGAGCTTTCCTAGTAACTGACCAGGTGCCTCCATTCCAAGAATGGCATTCAACACTTATATCTGATCATGTAGGAACCAATCCTAAAGCCACATCAGAATGGCTCAGCACTCATATCTGACATGCGAGGAACCAATCCTCTCATCATGACAGAATCGCTCAGCCCTTACATCTGACAATGGAAGGAACCAATCCTCTCACCATTTCAGACTGACTCACGGACTCATCACTTCCCTTTGGAGGGAACCTCGATCTGGAGAACACCAAGCTTCTCCTTGAAGTACTCGAACTTCACTCTTGTTAATGGCTTCATCAACACATAATCCAGTGGATTATTCCTCTTTGAAGATCAAGTATGGTACAATGGTTCGAATAAGCTGCACGTGAAAACAGACGGACGACGAAAACACAGAAGTCGCGCAGATTGGAGGTCGGAAGCATTTCCCTTCCAAAACGGCGGCTCACAAAGCCTTTTCCCTTCCACAACGACGGAAACCTATGGGAGGATCGGAAGTCAGAAAGCTTCCGACAGCCACAACGGTGGAATATTAAAGACATTCGGAAGCCGGAGTGATTTCTCTTCCGCAACGGCGAAGATAGAAGGATCGGAAGCCTAAAGGCTTCTAGCAGCCGCAACAATGGAAGTATGAAGGCTTCCGGCAGCTGCCACAGGGAAGCTCAGTGGACATTCAGACGAGTTGGAAGGCAGAGTGCTTCGAGAGCCGCAACGACGGAGCTCACAAGACCTTTCCCCTGTCTGCAACTGCGAAAAACAAAATGACTGAAGCTTCCGACTCTAAAACCAACCGACAGCCAACGGAGATGGAGTTCATCGGAGCCATTGCTTGTCCTCTTCCACAACGGCAAAAGCTCAGATGACCAGAACTTCCGCAATGCGTTCACGCGGGGACATTTCAAATGGTTTTTGTAGAATCTTGATGCCGTATGATTGTAACGTCGATAAGGAGATGAACAGGCTGGGGCATTTGGCAGAAAGAGGTGAACAGTCACACTTCTTGGACATTAGGCCCATTTGTAATGGAAAAGATGAGTAATAAAGGAGGAGGAGTTCATTCAGAGAAGGGGGGACTCTTTTCGTTGGGAGCTCAGTGCAGCGTTTTCTCTGTGATGAGAAGCTTCAGAGAGCATTTTGCTGTTCCTGTTGAAGTCGACTACTCTCGGTTATACTTGGATTCTTTTGCCTGTTGAAGTCCAGTTTTGTAACTTTCAGAGAGGAGGTATTGAAGACTTTACTGTTAATGTCCAGTTACTGTGATTGTAAAGAGTCGACTGTCTTTTCTGTTTTATTTGGCTTTTCTTTGCTTTTGAAGGCCAATTTGTATGATTCCAGAGAAGAGGTCTTGCAGACTTTTGTCCAGCAATCTGTTCTGCTACTGCTGAAACTGATTTGCGAAGTCTAGAACCAGTTGTACCATTTTAAAAGACATTAATTGGATCGGTTCCTATTAGAGAGGGACCCGGAGACGTAGCCCAGTGGAGGGGGTGAACTCCGTTATCAACTGCTGTTTGTGACATTGTTTCTGTGTTTTCTTCCTTGTATCTGTCTATCAGTGTTGTGGTTTTCATTCCTGTTTTGAGCATTTAATTAATGCTGTCCCTTTAATTAACCCGTTACACGCATTCTTTTACAACAAACTTTTAATGCACTAAAGTTGAGGTCCTACGGATCATATTATGGTATCAGAGCTGGTTGACTATTGTGCAAGTTTGTGAATGGTTACCAGGTCCAGGTTAAAGGTTGGTAAAGGAGAATTAGTTGAAGGAGATCCTGAGATTGGTTCCAGGAGAACATTCTCAAGAACCATGTCTTCTCCACGAGGGGAAGAATAAGGACATACCGAACGGGAAAAACCTGTCATTTTTGAAACTGAGTTTCTAGAGGCTTTTATGAGCATGAAAGCCATGATGGAAATTCTACTCAATGAGCGAGTAGAAAGGAAGAATAAAGAAGAAGGATCTTCATCCAGAGATGCAAAAGTGAAGCCAGAAGAAAAGGGTAAAGGAGTAGGAGGTGATGGTGATCCTCATGATACTAAACAGACTTTTTCTTCTTCTCATACTTCTCATTCAAATAATGCAAGTCCTAATATGCCTTATTTCAAATTGGATGTAAAATTTGAATTACCTATTTATAATGGAGATGTAGATGCTGAAAAATTAGACAATTGGATCAAGCAGCTTGAAGTATATTGCAGGGTGCAGGGCATTAATGATGACCCTTCCAAGATTCAATTGGCCACTTTGAGGATGAGTGGAATGGCTCTTACTTGGTGGGAGAGCAAGATTCAGCAAGATCTTCAAAAGAATGGTAAAATTATTTCAGTTTGGAATGAATTCATTGAAGTATTAAGAAAGCAATTTTATCCTTTAGGTCACATGCAACAATTAATAATGAATTGGCAAATGTTTAGACAAGCTAAAGGAAAAAGCATTCAAGACTATACTCATGAATTCAGAAAGAGGGCTATTGCATTGAATGTTTCGTTAGATACATAGGAAACTCTTCTTAAGTACATTGGTGGCATGCATTCTTATTTGAAGCATACTTTGTTGATGTTTAATCCTAGTAATTTTGATGATGTATGTGTTCAAGCTACCCATTTAGAAGCCAGGGGTAAGCATGCTAATGATACTTTTGTGAGGAAATCCTCTAAATTTGACAACAAAGATAAAAGCAAAGATAAGGGAAAGGAAACAGCTACCATCACGAAAGAGGGTGAGAGACCCACATGCTCACATTGTCAGAAAGGGCATGATGTTTCAAAGTGCTGGAAACTTCATCCAGAATTAAAGCCAAAGTGGATGGGAAGAAATAAAAACAAAGATAAGGATAATCAAGTAGCTACTGCAGCAATAATTCAAGACTTGGGATCTGATTCAGGTGATGAGACTAAGATCACATCAATAGGGATCCGAGGTAAAGATGAAGGTATATCTCTTTCCATTGATGCAAGTTCAAGTTCTAATTCATGTGCAAGTACAAGTACAAATCTGCTATCTACTTCTATGCATGGTGATAAAAGAAGAAGTGAGCTGTTTCATGTTTGTGTCATTACAAATCACACAAAGATTGATACATTGTTTGATAGTGGTTCACAAGTAAATCTGATATCAGAAGAAGTGGTTAACAAATTGCATTTAGTTACTGTGCCTCATGAAAAGCCCTATCCTCTAGGTTGGGTTACTAATGATACACAATTGCAAGTTACAAAGAAATGTGTTTTGAAATTTGCAATCACTGAAAAGTTTATGGATGAGGTAGAACTAGATGTAGTACCACTGGACATTTGTGGAATTGTACTTGGGAGTCCATATTTGTATGACTGGAAAACAATATTTTATAGAGAGTAGAACAAATATCATCTCTTTAAAGGTGGTGTGGAATACATTGTTCGTGCACATCGTATGAAAACAAATCTAGCATTAGTCACTACAAGTCAAATGAAAATGATAGTGAATGCTAGTAGGAAGTTTGCATTAATGGCAGTTAAATGTGAATCATTGGAAAGTGGTAAATCACTTAATAGAGATGTACAACATGAAGTGCAGTTGTAGCAAAGCATGCCTCTTCCAAATCTTGGCGTGAATCGGATGATTATGCAAAAGACTGCTCATGATTATTTGCAGCACATGAAGTGCATTAAATATCCTTTTGAGACTTGTATTTGTTATCTGTTGAAGTCACATGTGGACTTTTCTTTTCTTTCTGGACATCTTGATGCAAAGAAAAACGGGCAGCAGATAGTGCAAGAACAGTAGGAGACGAGTCAGGCAATTTGCAAAGCCGGGCATGAAAATCATCATTCGGTTGAGATTGAAAAACAAGTTTGGCTGCAGATCATCAAGGGAAGGTTGAAAGGTAAAAAGCTCAATTTTGTTTATGATCATTTTGAGATCTTTGAAAATAAGTGTAAACATTCTTTCTGTTTGAGCTTATCTCCAGTTGCATATGCAAAGAATTTTAAATGGTATGGACCTCCTTTGGTCATGGACAAGGAGACTAATATGCAGATTCTAAGCAAGACAGGATGTATGGAGATTGGAATGGTGAGGAAGTGGTACCCTCACTTACCTGCAGGGTGATATTGGATTTTGGAGGTCAAAAAGCTCTCCAATGGGGAGGATTGATCCGACGGATTATTCCTCTTTGAAGATCCAGTATGGTACAATGGTTCGAAGAAGCTGCGCATGAAAACAGACGGACGACGAAAACACAGAAGTCGCGCAGATTGGAGGTCGGAAGCATTTCCCTTCCGAAACGGCAGCCCACAAAGCCTTTTCCCTTTCGCAATGGTGGAAACCTATGGGCGGATCGGAAGTCGGAATGCTTCTGATAGCTGCAACGAAGGAAGCTTAAAGACGTTCGGAAGCTGGAGTGATTTCTCTTCCGCAACGGCGAAGATAGAAGGATCCGAAGCATAAAGGCTTCCGACAGCTGCAACGGTGGAAGTATGAAGGCTTTCGGCAGCCACCACAGGGAAGCTCAGTGGACATTCAGACGAATTGGAAGGTGGAGCGCTTCGAGAGTCGCAACGGCGGAGCTCACAAGACCTTTCCCCCGTCCGCAACTACGGAAAACAAAATGACTGAAGCTTTCGACTCGAAAACCAACCGACAGCCGACAGAGATGGAGTTCGTCGGAGCCATTGCTTGTCCTCTTCCGCAATGGCGGAAGCTCAGATGACCAGAACTTCCACAACGTGTTCGCGTGGGGACATTTCAAACGGTTTTTGCAGAATCTTGATGCCGTATGATTGTAACGTCGATAAGGAGATGAACAACTTGGGGCATTTGGTAGAAAGAGGTGAACAGTCACACTTCTTGGACGTTAGGCCCATTTGTAATGGCAAAGATGAGTAATAAAGGAGGAGGAGTTTGTTCAGAGAAGGGGGGACTCAATTCGTTGGGAGCTTAGTGCAACGTTTTCTCTGTGATGAGAAGCTTTAGAGAGCATTTTGTTGTTCATGTTGAAGTCGACTACTCTCGGTTATACTTGGCTTCTTTTTCCTGTTGAAGTCCAGTTTTGTAAATTTCAGAGAGGAGGTCTTGAAGAATTTACTGTTAATGTCCATTTGTTGTGATTGTAAAGAGTCGACTATCTTTTCTGTTTTATTTGGCTTTCTTTGCTTTTGAAGGCCAATTTGTGTGATTCCAGAGAAGAGGTCTTGCAAACTTTTGTCCAGCAATCTGTTCTGCTACTGCTGAAACTGATTTACGGAGTCCAGAACCAGCTGTACCATTTTAAAAGCCATTAATTGGATCGGTTCCTATTAAAGAGGGACCCGGAGATGTAGCCCAGTGGAGGGGGTGAACTCCGTTATCAACTGTTGTTTGTGACTCTGTTTCTGTGTTTTCTTCCTTGTATCTGTCTATCAGTGTTGTGGTTTTCATTCTTGTTTTGAGGATTTAATTTTTGTTAATGCTGTCCCTTTAATTAACCTGTTGCACGCATTCTTTTACAACAAACTTTTAATGCACTAAAGTTGAGGTCCTACGGATCAACACATCAGCTATCTGTTCATCCATTGCAATATACTAGAGCTTCACTGCTCCCCTCTACACCATATCCTTGATATAGTGATACTTGATCTCAATATGATTCGACATGTCATGGAACACCGGTTTCTCTGACAACTTCACGCAACTATGGTTGTCGCAATGTATACAAGTAGCATCCAACTGGAGATCAAATAAATCAGACAGTAGCTTCCTGAGCCATACTACCTAACAACTAGCTAAACAAGCTGCGGCATACTCTGCTTCAGCTGTACTCAGTGCCACACAGGATTGCTTCCTACTAAACCAAGAGATCACACCTGATCCCATACTGAAGCAACACCTTGAAGTGCTCTTCTTATCGATGGCACTGCCCGCCCAATTTGAATGAACATAACCTTCCAAGTTAATCTTCTGATTCATATCATACTTGAGCCCATAATCAAATGTACCCCTCAGGTACCTCAAAATATGCTTTGCAGCAATCTAGTGAACATGTCTCGAATCTATCAGGAACTAGCTCAAGGTGTTCACAGCAAAGCAAATATCTGGTCTCATGCTTGTTAGGTACATCAAGGACCCAATCATCTGACAATACATCATGGCATCAACTGCTTCTTATGAAACATCACTCAATAGCTTCAGGTTCGATGCCATAGGTGTGGTCATGGCCTTGCAGTCCATCATCTCAAACCTCTTCAGGATCTCTACTGCATACTTCCCTTGTCTGAGGGAGATTCCATCCACATTCTGCCACACCTCCATGCCTAGAAAATAGTGCATCATACCCAAGTCCTTCATTTCAAACTCAGTAGCAAGCTTCCTCTTCATATCAGCAATCAACCCATCCATACCTGTTACAAACATATCATCTACATACAGTAGGAATATCACCGGGTTTCCATCTTCAACCTTGTAGTAAAGGTTGGAATCTGCTTTACTTTTGGTAAATCCAAAAGTGGATAGAAAGCCATCAATTCTGCCGTACCATGTCCTGGGTTCCTGTTTCAAGCCGTACAGGGCTTTCTTCAATCTACATACATGAGACTCCCTATCATATGTCTCAAAACCGAGTGGTTTCTCTACATACACTTCCTCTTCCACTACACCATTCAAGAAAGCAGTCTTGACATCCATTTGGTGTATCTTCCATTTCATCACTGCAGCCAGAGCAAGTACTAATTTGATGGAAGTGTATCTGGCTATAGGTGCAAAGGTTTATTCATAATATATTCTTTCTTTCTATGAGAAGCCACGAGCCACAAATCTTGCTTTATATTTCTCTATGATACCATCTGCAGCATGCTTGATCTTGTAGATCCATTTGGAAGTTACAACAAACTTCCCTTCTAGTCTTGGGACAACATCCCAAACACCATTCTTCATGATCGATTGATACTCTTCGATCATAGCATCCTTTCATTCTTTCCTTTCTACAGCTTCTTCGTAGTTGGAAGGTTCTTTATTGATAAAGTCACATAATAAAGCTACATACTCGGAGTAGGACCTGGTCCTCTTTGGTTCTCTGTGATTCTCTTCTGGAGCCCCATATCTTTCTGCACCTTGGATAGTTGCTCGTACCCAAGCACATTTTCTCTTGTGAGGATTCTTTTCCTGAGGTGGATCTACATGTTCTTCTAGTTCTCAGTCTTCTTCTTGAATTTCTTCGTTCGTGGTTGTGTCATGAATTTTGGGTGCTTCTGTTTCTTCATGTTCTTCAGCAGGTCTCTTTCTGGATTTGTTGTAAGCTGAGTCTTTGTCAAATGTTACATCCCTACTGATGTCGATCTTCTTGAATCCTGGGAAGTATATTCTATAAGACTTCGATCTTTCAGAGTATTCCACAAATATACCCTTCTTTCCTGAAGGATCTAACTTTGTCCTCTTTTCTCTTGGAATGTGTATGTACACTAGACAACCGAATATTTGGAGATGGATAATTCTGGTTTCTTACCGAAAAAGACTTCTTCATCTGTCTTGTTCTCGAGTACTCCGTGTGGAGTTCAGTTCTGTACATACACCATTGTTCTCGCAGCTTCTGCCCATAGATGCATGGGAAGATCTTGATCACGAAGCATTGCTCTTGCAGCTTCCATGATCGTTCTATTCTTCCTTTCTGCAACCCCATTATGTTGTGGATTATATGGAGTGGATAACTCCCTCTTAATCCCTGAATCTTTACATAACTCTTTGAATTCATTTGATGTGAATTCTCCGCCATTATCTGATCGAAAGGTATTGATCGTCTTTTTTGTGTGGTTCTTGATCAAGGCTTTGAATTCCTTGAACTTGCTGAAAAATTCATCTTTGTTCTTCATAAAGTGTATCCATGTCTTCCTAGAAAAATCATCAATAAAAGAAACATAGTATACATACCTGCTTAAAGAACTGGATGACATCGGACTGCATACATCGTAGTTAATGATTTCCAAGATTCCTTTTGCTTTGCTTTCTCTACTTGGAAATGTCTTCTTTGTGTTCTTTCCTTTTGCACATCCTTTGCAGACTCCATGTTTTGACTGCATTTATGGAAGTCCTTCAATAGCTTTGCTTACAAGTGGTAGTGCTATGTAGTGCACATGTGCAAGCCTTCTATGCCAAAGTTAATTTGGCTCTACTGAGTCATGGACCAAATCTTGTTCTGGATGGCCCTTCAATTTGTATAATCCTCCTTCTTGTTCTCTAATTACTATTGCATCGTCAATAGTCTTTCCTCTTGGCCACATGAGGACTTGGCCATCTGCAAATGCAACCCTCATGCCTTTTGCATCCAATGCTGATATGGAGAGAATATTCTTCTTTAGTCCTGGTACAAACAAGACATCCTTCATTTTCATAGACTTTCCAGAGTTTAACTTGTAGGAGGATTCACCACTACCTTTTATGGGATATTGGTAGTCATCCCCAAGTTTCACCTTATGGGGTGAATTATGTTCGGATAGTTTCTCAAAATATTCCTTGAATCCTGTCATGTGTTTGGAAGCCCCACTATCAATAAGCCAATCTTTGCTTCCATGTGTGATAGTTCCCGTGAGAGCGGAGATCAGAACATATTCTTCATCACTTGAAGAGTCTTCACTTTCTTGTTTTATTCTCTTCCTGGGAGGATCATCATCCTCAGCAGTGTGAGCATGATGTCTTCTTTTGGAGTTCTTCTTCTTCTTGGATCCACTCTTATTCATGGGAAAAGTTCTAGCAAAGTGTCCTCTTTCATCACATGTATAAAATCTGAGTTTGGATGGATCCCTTCTTACAAAGTTATCTTTTTGATGAGAATGTTTACCTTGGTGATGATGATTTTCCCTTCTGCCTTTCTTGGAGTGTACTGTGAGAGCTTGATCTTCACTTCCCATATTTTCTTCTTGAGCTGCTATTTGAGCTTCTTCTTGTAAACATTCTCCCCACAGTCTACTGAACTTGATTAACTTCTTCCTAGCACAGATTCCTTGGATGAAAGAATCCCATGACCTAGGGAGACCATTCAAGGTTGTCATCACAATTTCTACATTCTCTAGTTCTTCATCTACTGCTTCAAGTTGTTCTTTGATCTGAGAGACCCTTGTACAGTATGATCGGATGGTCTCCTCATTCTAGATCTTTACATTCTTCAACTGGTTCCTCAAAGTCATCTTTCTGTTTATGTTCTTCCCTTCAAACAATTTGGTTAGGGCATCAAACACAGCTTTAGGTGTCTTGAGGGAAGACACTTGTGTTATGAGGTGGTCCTTGATTGAATCAGCAATAATCCTCTTTTCCATAACCAACTTCTTCTTATGTAAGCCCTTAGCCTCATCTTCCTCTGGAACTGGAACCTCCTCATTGATGTAGGAGTCCAACTCATTTTCTTTCAGGACCAGGGAGATCCTATACTTCCACGCTCGAAAGTTATCAGCTCCCTCAAGATTTTCATCATGCTTGGTATGATGAGACATCTTAACTGAGAAACTCAAATGGAAATACAAAATATTTAGATCTTACCAGTTCAAGATGTCGGATCTGAATTTGGAGCTGAATTTTTGCAGTGTTGGTTCAGGAGCAGATTAGGGTTTGACTTTTTCGGAGTTCTATCCAACCAAATGCTTTGATCTTGATCTCTAAAATTTTATTTTGAGGAGGAGATCAATCTAGGCCTGGGCTCACTCAAAAATTCCACTTCTGTGGAAAGCCCTAATTTTCGGCAGTAGTGTCAGGTCCAAAATTGAAAAAGCTCAGAATTAGATTCTATTTCGACAGAAAGATATGCCCTAGGGAGGAGAGTCAGCCCAACCTTCTTTTGCTGAAAATCTGTGAAGTGAGGTCCAAAAAGTAGGAAGCCCTAGTTCCCACAGCTGCACAGTGTCTTCTTCTCAAGTTAGCTCTGATACCATGTTATATTTTAACATTTAAGCTAGCATTATATTAGGATCTTTAACTAAGAGAATAACAAGCATAGCAATCAAACACAAGAGACAATGAACACAATGTTTTTCCTTGGGGAAACCATAAATGGAGAAAACCCCACAACTTCCTCAGAGATAGAATCAACACCAAAAGTTAAACCCAAAACAGTAAGATGATCTCCCGACAACAGTAGCCTCTTTCTTTCTAGCCCCAACAACTTCTTCTCCCTCAGTTATGCGCTACAACTAAGTGTGAGTGAGTGTGTGATAAATAAAGAGGCTCACTCTCTATTTCTACTAATTCCTGACTTGACAATAAATCACTAGGGCCGACTTCATTAGGTGAGTCTAACAACCCTAGGGCCCCAGAACTGCGGGGACTTTAACCCTTGAACAATAGGAGGGTCAACCACATTGACTTGACATGACTTGTTTACATTATAGAAACTCCCTATAGGCACATCGGGGCATGACATGACTTCAATACATTATATACACTTCTTGGAATAAACATCGGGGTACAATACATAAGAAATACAAGTGAATACATTCCGAAGTTGCAATTACATCAACATAAATTGAGTGTTTACTGTGGCTTACATTCAGTTAAGCTAGACTCACTCATTCAATTTGAATGACCTCCTTGGGAATTCGAATTTTCTTGGCATTCATCCATCTTGCATGATCATTGTATTGTATTATTCATTATTCATTGATTATACAGAGTTGCTACTCCTATTGCAGCACCATTTTGCCAATTTTATGCATATTTGTCTGTATTCTTTGTGAGACTGTGTTTTTAGTTCCTAGACCACTTTGACAAATTAATATGGTATCAGAGCTCACGGTGGGATGAAGCTCAGATCTCTCAAAAGCAAGGTTTTTGACAGATCTTGCATGAAAAATTGAGCAAAAGCTCAAAATTCCAGCACTGCACGAGAAGCTAAGGCTTACCACTTAATACCCCAAGTAAGGAAATTATCGGATCAAGCTTGTTTGATTGATTATGCAGGGTGTGATGAAAGCCTAAAATGTGTAGGCTGTCTAACCTTACGGTGCCCCTTTTATTGTGATTTTCAGGTTTTTAACAGGTGAAAGCATTCGCTCCAGCAGTTTCAGATGGATTCTTTCGTAGAACTCTTGACTCCGTTCAATTTCCACTCATGGAAATGAGACATGGAGATCTAGCTATGTGCCAGAGGACTTTATAGGGTCACTATGGACACTAAAGAAGAGCCTACTTCTATGATAGACAAAGCTAGATTCTTGAACAAGAAAGATGAAGCATTCAGATCCTTGTGCCTCTCTGTTTCCAGGGATCTTCTTTTCCATCTCTCGGGATTGAAGACTGCAAAGGAAATCTAGGACAAATTGGAACCCTATATGGTAAACAGGATGATTTGAGAGTATACTAGCTTTAGAATGAGTTGATGTCTCTCCAACCTTCCAATTTCAAGACCTTAAATGATTTTTTCATAAAGTTCAAGCACATTGTCTTACTGTTGAAGCAATGTAAGGTGGAGAAGAAGGATGATCAGCTCATCCTCTCCATACTCTCCAAAATTGGAGCTGATTATTTGGTGTTTGTCTCTACATTTCGTGTGGGGAATCTCACAACCCCTAGATGGAAGATGCCTTCACTCAATGCCTTCATTGAGTCCCTAACAAGTGAACATGATAAGATTGTCCAGATGGGGATCATCAGATCCTCCCATGATCAAGGTCTCCATGTATCGGGGATGAAAGATATAAAGGGTAAAGGAAAGTAGTAGAAGAACCCAAAAACCAAATTCAAAGATCCTAAGCCTAAAGTTTAAAACTAGCAGCAAGAAGAGTCTTTCGGCTCAAAGAAGAACAAAGGAAAAGGGAATCATGGAAAGGAAAAAGTCAAGTGTTCATACTGTAGGAAGGGATTCCACCCTGAACATGACTGCATGAAAAAGAAACTTGATGAAGCTACCTTTATCCTTGAGAGAAATCACATCAATCTTCCAGAAAGCATTCGGAGGAGAGATCAGCAAGATTGGGAACCACAACATGAAAAAGGTCATGCCCTCATGGAAAGCACTTCAAAATCCAAAGCATTCTTGATAGATTCTATATCTTTGAACCACATGATGGCTGAAAGATACTCCTTCTCATCTTTGGAGACTGACAAATCCACTCCCATCCACATGGGAGATGACTCCACCATCACATCCGAAGGAAAAGGTACTGTAGATCTTGAGAATGGCTATTTTTCAAATGTTCTGTATGTACCATCTCTGGCATCAAACCTGCTTAGTGTTTATCAAATGAAACATATGGGAGTGCCCAAGAGAGTTTCCTTTATCCTGGATGATGTAGAGATCACAAAAATTACATCCGGGAAACTTGTTGCAAAAGGCCTTGCAAACCATCATGCAAAATCCTATGAGTTCTCCCATTTTGTGGCAGATGCAAAGCCCACCGCATTGCTGACTCATGGAAATGAAGTTAGTAGAATGTGGAATGAGAGGTTAGGCCATCTAAACTTCAAATACTTGTAGCAATTACAAAATAATTCCATGGTTGAAGGCCTCCCAGTCATCAAAGCTACAAATGGAATTTGCAAGGGTTGTGTTGTTGGAAAGCACCCTGAGCATAAGTTCGATCGAGGGAAGGCAAGCCGAGCACCATGCATCTTGGGGCTGATACATTCTAATATCAGTGGTCACATGCCTATCACATCCATGAATGGATCAAGGTACGTTCTGAATTTTATTGATGATTTTTTCAGGTACACATGGGTCTTCTTTATAAAAAAGAAATTTGAATTCTGTGAAAAATTCACTAAGTTGAAGGCCTTGATTGAGAATGCATCTGGACAAAAGATAAAGATCTTGAGATTTGATAATGGCAGGGATTATGTTAGTAATGAGTTGCTTCACATATGTTCCCAAAGTGGTATTCAGGTCCAACATTCAGTTCCCTACACTTCCCAGTAGAACGGTGTAGCGGAAAGGAAGAATTGGTCTCTCAAGGAGATGACCACCTGTATGTTGGAATCAAAGAAGTTGGTTGAAAATTTGTGGGATGAAGCCATGCATGCTGAATAATATATTCAAAACAAAGTGCCACACTCATATATGAAAGGGAAGACCCTTTTCAAAGCATACTTCGTACACAAGCTGGATGTATCGAATCTACGGGTGTTTGGGTCCACTGCATGGGCCAGAATTCCACTTGATAAAAGGAGAGCTCTGCAACCGCAAAGCATAGAATGTATGTTTATTGGGTATCCTAATGAATCAAAAGTTTTCAAGCTTCTAGATATCAAAACAAAAGATATCTTTATCGAAAGGAGTATCAAGTTCGATGAGCCTCTTCAGGAGGTAGAACTAGTGAAGGAGAAAACTGCTGAATTTCCTTCCTCTTCTATTGAATATTTGGATGATGAAATTGGGGGTAATGACCCTGATTTGGATTCTATGATTTATGATATCAGTGTATAACAAACATCAGATGCTTAATCAGAACCTGAAGTACAAAATCATCTCCCAACTTGGGCCAGACAGACACTCTCCTCCGCAGGAGATAACATTGGAAATCCGAATGATCCAAGGAGAACGCGGTCTGATTTCCAAAGAGCAGGTATTGCGCTCTCTTGTCCTGATTATTTTCTATTTGAATATTGTTATTTGATGACAAGTTCATACCCTAAGTCTTACGACCATGATTAGAAGGATCCGAGATGGCAAGTTGCCATGGATGAAGAGATGAATTCTCTTCAGAAAAACACTACTTGGGAGCTAGTTTCTCTTCCTCCAGGAAGGAAATTGGTTCAATACAAGTGGGTGTTTCGGACTAAGGTTTCTGTAGATGGAAGCACCTGAAAATATAAGGCAATACTGGTAGCAAAATCTTTCTCCCAGGTCCAAGGTGTGGACTACCATGAGACTTTTGCACCGATTGCAAAAATGGACTCCATCCGCCTAGTTTTGGCTATTTCAGCATCTAAGCACTGGGAAGTGCATCATATGGATGTTAAGTCATCCTTTCTACATGGAGATATTCATGAGGAGATATACATGAAGCATATTGAGGGCTACATTTCTGATCCATCTTTGGTTTGCAAGTTAAAGAAGTCACTATACGGGTTAAAACAGGCCCCAAGAGAGTGGTATTCCAAGATGGATGCCTTCCTTCTCTCGCAAAACTTCCAAAGCTGTAAATTAGATACAAATGTGTATATACAGTAGTATAATGGTCATTTGATTATTATTTTTTTATATGTTGATGAATTACTGATCACAGGTAGCACAGTTGCTTCTATTTCAGTCATCAAAACTGCTCTCCACAATGCATTTTAAATGAGCAATTTGGGGCTCTTAAAACAATTTTTGGGGCTCGAAATTGAGAAAAATTCTGATGGGATAATGGTTGCTCAGTACAAATACATATCATACCTATTATTCAAGTTTAACATGGCTGAATGTAGAGCTGCTCCATTCCCTTTCCTTTCAGGGATCATCCTTGAAGAAGGAAAAAGCACACCTCCCATGGACTGCACTATTTATCGACAGCTGATTGGTAGCTTGTTGTAATTGACTCATTCTTGGCCTGATATATATTATTCCATGAATGCTGTATTAATATACATGCAGCAGCCCCATGATATTCATTGGAAGGCAGCTAAGAGGATCCTCCAGTACATTCAGGGAAGGAGGACCTATGGCATTCACTATGCTGCAGACTCCGAGATAGAGCTGGTTGGATACATAGATTCTGATTGGGCGGGTGATTTATATTGATTAGAAGTCTAATTCAGGATATGTACTCATGTTTAGTGGTGGCCCCATTTTCTAGTCTATCCAAAAGTAGGCCACCGTAGCATTGTCTTCAGAAGAGGCCGAGTATCGAGGAGTGGTGAATGCTTGCATCCAAGCTGTTTGGTTGCATGGAATTCTTTCAGAGTTTGATCTTGGTATTACTTTGTCCACTGTCCTCTTTTGTGACAGTCAAAGTGCTATTAAGATATCCACAGATCTAGTTACCAGGGAGAGGACCAAGCATGTAGAGATACACATGCACTATATCAGGGAGCTAGTGTAGACAGGACCATCATTCTACAATACTACCTGACTGATGAGCAGATTGCAAAAATCTTCACCAAGAGCTTTTTAGAAAAGATGTTCACTTACCTTCGTTCACTATTGGGGGTGAGTTCATCAGGGTTATCCAACTACTTTCAGTGTTCAGCTTGAGGGGGGGGGGGGGTTCCACTGGTTTTTCCCTCTTTTCCTCACTTAGTTTGTTTTGAGCATTGTTTGAGTTTCAGTATTGTACAGGGTGACCTATGGCCTTTATTACTGGGGCCCTAGAATTCTTATGCACTTATGTTTTCTACTTCTCCTGAGTATAGCTTAAGGGGGGGGTGTTGGAAACATTTACCACCATACACACTCATTTTGGTCAATTTGGCCTAGTTAAACCACTATCCTAAGTTTTATTGGCTTAATTGACATCAGAGAAGCACTGTATGACATCAACATGAGCACAACCATGCCTACCTTTAGTCAAGGAGTCTAACTTAGCCTTCTCCTTCATTCAGGGAGGCTAATTGGAGCACTCCGGGGGTGATATGAGTGTCATAAATGCCCCATATTGCTAGCTAATGGTTACAATTAGTTAAATAGAGCAGTGGCGGTGCCTCCAAACACCTCTGATGGTCAGTTACACTTCAGTTAACCTCATCGGGGTTCATTGGAGTCATTGATACGCTACCACTTGTTGGTTGGCTTGCAGTGACATGTGTCTGAGCTACTTTCAGTTAGACTTAGTCATTTATTGCACTTCTACTTTAGTTAGGACTTAGTTGAGTCAATTAGGGTTTTGATTAGTGGTTAACTTGAGTGTTTGTTGTGGCTTACATTCAGTTAAGCTAGACTCACTCATTCAATTCGAATGACCTCCTTGGGAATTCGAATTGTCTTGGCATTCATGCATCTTGCATGATCATTGTATTGGACTATTCATTATTCATTGATTATATAGAGCTGCTACTCCTATTGCAGTACCATTTTGCCAATTTTATGCATATTTGTCTGTATAAGTTTGTGAGACTGTGTTTTCAATTCCTAGACCACTGTGACCATGGGGACTTCACTTAGTGAACATCTCACATAGCACGTGCAATCGTGGGATATTAAAGAATACCCTTAATTTCCAGAGATATTGACCCAAAATATTTTTTTGAAACCCCCTCCCAATACTTAAAACCTCCTCCCCACCCCTTTTTATACCTCAATCCTTATAAACCACCTTACCCACCCCCACCTTAAACCCCTCATCCCCCCAATACCTGCAATATATTGGTTCAATTTTTAATAATTTTAAAACCCACAATATGAAATAACATGATAGGATATTGGTCAAAAAGTGAAGCCCCCGTGGTTGTGAAAAAATTAATATAAAGAACCATTTTCGAGGCCATAGAAGGCAGAGTCTTGCTACACATTAAATGAAAGTCGAGGAGGATAGGTATCAGTTCACTATAAATCTTTGAAGCCTTGGGATAGTCTTGCTATGTTTTTTATGATTACAAATTCGGTATGTATGGATGTTTTCTTGGTCAATAAACCCTGCTCCAGAATATCACTACTCTTATATCCTCATGCCATGGGAATCCCAACCATCATGGCAGAGACATTCATTGCATTAGAGATGTTTTCCAGTGTCATCGAGGTCAATACAAAGACGTTCATCACATTAGATGTACCTATTGAGGATCATACCCCCATAGGCATCGTACCTTTTTTTCCATGTCCCATGGATGTCCCCCCAAAGCCTCCAGACATGGCTGCTGCCTCCAAAGCCTCGGTACGTTGACCAGTAGGAGAGAATGCTCGTATTGGAGGGGTGAATGTAAAAATTCTTCATCATCGCCTTTGTGAAGTCCACCTGCCAACTTTTTCTGAGGTGAAAAGGAGGTTGAAGATTCACCTTGCCTTATTTCCTGCAGGAGAACCCTCCTCATGGGAGGTGAGGAGTACAAGAATGAAAAACCACTATAGGGGCTTGTCACTTCCAAAAGAAATATGGCCCTTCTTCAAACCCCTTCATATAGTAATGTTACAAGTAGAGGGGGAAGTTGTAAGGAAGGCTGAGCACAGAAGGGACACAAACTCCCTTGCTAGATTTGAGCCCATGCAAAAAGGTTCCTTTGAGCACGGAAGGAACACAAAGGGAAAGAACACGTTGCTGACTCGATAGATAGACAAATGGTTTAGGACCAGTCAGTAATGAGCCACCAGAAACATCTTGAGACGTCGTTTTCAAGGCTAGCGAGCTTAAAATCAGAAGCGTTGCATTGCCATCCAGACCAAGAATACGCATTTTCTCCATGATTTTTGTTTAATATATGTAAATTGTGGCAGGAGTACCACGTTCTAGTCTGTTAGTATTTTGATTATGACTATAAACAATTTCTTGCCTTGTTTCGAGGATTAGCCTCGGGGGTCTAAAACATTATAAAGAGCTCCCCACTGAGGGAGATGGGGTCGTTTGGTTGATATAATTTTAAGTTTGTAAGACTATCATGTCTACTATATATTGAAGCAATATACAAAGTTGAATGCTGGTTATACCCATGTCAAGAATTCTTGTGTGTTTCCAAAATTACAGTCTGTGATTCTTTTCCATATGTGCATGTGTTTCAAGTTATTCTCTTAAAATTTTGTCTTCTTCATGTCGTAGGCTTAGTGTATAATGAACAGGAATTCATACTCATATTCTCTTGCCATTCTCTGCGATGTCCACCAAACTATTTCTTCCAAAAATGGTGTGGAATTCAGCCAGCAGTGCTCCACGCTAGCGGACTGTCATCGTTCTACTTTTTCACTAGACCATAAATACAACGACAGTAATCGAAGCACTATCTCACTCTTGTAAAAGTTTTCCATGCAAACCACTCTGTCACTTTGAGTTTTTGCCTCCATAGCCCAGTATCTCTTTATTTTTCCTCCAACCTCCACATATTTGATACCCAATTGTCACAATATAAATCTAGCCTTGTTATGTATTTGTGAGAGATCCCTCTCTAAAATCAGAGGATCCAAATCTCTTTTCTAAAGTGGTTTTGCTATTACCTCGGGATCCACCTTCCTTCAACCTTTGGTGTGATTCTGAGTGCTAACAAATTGGCGTCGTTACCAGGGACGAGATTGAAGATCATCCCTAGGAAGAACGCCAAATATTCAAAGGATGAATAGTTTCTGTGGGCAAACAGAGACTCCCACATGTGAAAAGGTTGTATCATTTTCCCTGGTGACTCCATGTTAAAATTTCTGAAGGACGACTCTATTGGGGAGATCGACAACTGAAAAATACTGGTACTAGGAGGAAGTTTTGAAGCCTCCTGAAACCATGACCGTAGACCAGACTGTAGAAGGTGAACGACAGTTGAGCATCCAAAGGAAATGAATCTTTCACCTGATGAATTTCATAAACCCATGCTTCTGGTACTGCGGCAGCTCCATTGACGCCGTGGTACTGAAATTTTTTCCAAGGAGGTGTTGGCAGCTTTCCACAACGTGCGTAAATTCACGGTGGAGACATGGGTAGGCTTGAAGGGAAGACGAGGTACTTAAGATCCAGATTCCTCTAGTGCGTCTTGGCTCTTCTTGTAAATATTTATTTCTTTTTCCTTAAGTCTATTAGGATAGTCTTCCATGGCTTATTTCATTCCAAGCAAATCCATGAGTTCACTCCTGTATATCCTTCCCTACGAATGAAGAATATCTCTCTATCGTGTGCATCTGATTTTATCTTGGATCCTCAGCTATAAATCCCTGATACTAAAAGGTCGTTGGATGAGCCTCATGATGTAGTTTCCAAGAGCAAACCTTTTCCACAAGATCCTGTTGCACCCAATACCCAAAGTCGATACATGCCCCTTCGCCTGCCTCAGATCCTTCATGATTTCCCTACAAAACATTATAAATACCTTCCTGTGTTTGACAGAGAATATGAAGACCGTACAACTGAGAAGCATTTACAGGAATTTGAATATTTTCTTAATATTTTTGAGATAGAGCATGACGACATTTATATGAGAGCTTTCTCCCAATATTTGTGAGGCCATGTCACAAAATGGTTTAGGCACCTGCAGCCAGAATCCATTAACATGTGGGAGGAGTTTTCTCGTATGTTCCTAGGTTTCTGGGGTGAAAAGAGGTCATTGGACGAGGTGCTCTCAGAGTTTTATTCTATGAGGAAACATGAAGGTGAAGCCATGTCAAGCTTCAACAAGAGATTCACGAGCTTCTATTATGGCATACCCAAAGAATTTCAGCCCTTGGAGGGTGTGGAAAAACTGTTTTATGCTTCTATTTTTCCTCCCAACTTGTCTTTGTTTCTATTGGAAAGAAAGTCGACATCATTACAAGGAACATTTGCTAATGCGTTGGATGTCGAGGAAAATTTCAAGTTGTCAGGAAAGGTCCTGGACCTTGGTTGTGCTAATGAAAATGATGAGGAGTTGGACCGGGTGGAGATGCATGAGACGGGGGAAGAATTCCCTTGGCAGCCCGCATTGTCCTCCGATATACGAAAAGAAGATCAACCAGGGGATGGAGAGGAAGAAAGTTTTATCAGCCCATTCTTGCGAAATCACGCCCAACCTGTTGCGAGTTACATCTGGAGTGGCATCAAAAAGGATTACAGCATGCCTATTTGTGATGAATATGAGGATGACTACTAGGGCGACATACCTAAAGAAACGGTTGTAAATCCTCTAAGTCAGATGCTTAACAGAGAACAAGACAAGATTTTCGAGATAAAGACCTCCTCATACATCATGAGCCCTAGGAAACCACATCAGGGAGAGATATTTTTCCTACTCATCCCCATTAAAGAAGATGATTACGAACTTGAAGGTATGTGTCCAAAAAATGAGATTCCTTTTCCTGAGACCTAGAGCCAAGGGTGAAACACATCATTTGAACACTACCTAGAGGACTATGTGCATGGTTCCTTTGGAAACCAATCTAGTTGCAAGCAAGAGGGGTTGTTGGCAAGGGGTTGGGTGAGTGAGTTGCGCAGTGTTGCGATAGTTGCGCAAGCTCATGTGGTACCGCACAAGGGCCGTTTAGCGCGATGAGCGGAGAAGTAACTGTTTTTTGAATATTTTATGTAGATGTTGACCAAACTTTGCTATAATAGGTCAGTGGTGGTTAGAAGTTAGTTAATAGTGGACCCTTGATGTAAAGGCATAAGCCTATTTATAGATCCATTTTTGTGATGATAGGGGGAATGATTTTGGGGAATCGCAACACGTTTGGCACATTTTGTTGTGTGGAGATTGTTCTATCTTAACTGTGATTTTGTTTGGGATTCCTTTTGTTGCACTCTCCGGTTTTGGAGAAGGATTGTGTGATGTGGCATATTTGGGAAAGATTAATATAAGATGTGCTAAGTATGGGTTGATTTTTATCTGTTGTCATAGATATGTTATGATGCGGTAGCACTGCTTTTTGTTACAATGATGTGATTTGATTTATATAGATCTGTTATGATGCTATGACCCTGTTTCTGTCACAATGATGCAATTTAGTTTCTCCTTGCTATGTTAATGTGATCTGCTGATTATAAGTTTATGTAATCTTTGTCCCTGTTTGATGTGGTATGATGTTTCATGATTAATGCTGCGGTATGGTATAATGGTCGCATGAGTCATGATTCTTCCCAGTCGGATCCCCATGTCCTCCTTCCCCACTGTCGAAAACTTGGTTTTGACAGCTCTCCCTTGTCGACAAAGCTTTGTTGGTGGGATACGCCAACAAATGGTTTCATTGTCAGGACTGAGTTGCAACTAGGAGGGGGATATGTTATGGCATCCAACTCGATCAGAGATCGAGGAGTGGTTTGATTAGAAGTTGCGAGAGTTTGCTGAAGCTGAAAACCAGAACCTGAAGTTGTTGACAAGCCAATGGATGGCTAGATATATCCATGATGGTCCTCATGAACGGTACTTTGTAAATTTTCGATACTCTTGCATGAATGTTTGACCAAATTTTCTAAGAGGAAGACAAATTTCCAAGGAGGAGAGTCGACATCTTGGACCCCATAATTGATCTAGGCACTATAGGAAACTAGAAACAAGGCGTCGTGGGCAGTTGAGGTATGGTTGGATAGTATATTAGAGGGATACATCACTGAATTTTCTATTGATACTAATAAATCTTTCAGCAAAGCATAAAGGGAAATTTTCAGTGGACCTCATGGGCGGTTCTTATTATCGCTACAACTGTCGATTAAGCAACTAGTCTGTGAAAAGGCTATCCTAAAGATGGACCAAGTGTAGTGGAACTCTGGTGTGCAGGGGATGTAGGCACTGCGACCGAAAGGGGGGAAATGAATAAGGAAATAAGGGGTAGATAAGCATGAGTTTTGGTGAGAATATAAAGGTCGTTGAAGAAACAAGTGGTTGTACAAGGGGAGGAGCAAGGTTTCGAGAAAATAGGCAGAGGACAGGAGAAGCTTCTGCAGAAGTTGAAGTGTGATACCGTGAAGAACAGCCACACGGGACGAAGCGACCTTTCTGTGACGACAAGGATATATAGGCCCAAGATACACCTAGAAGAACAACAGGATCGAACCCTAGCAGTAGCATGCCTACTCCTCCGCTCACTACTCTACCACAAGGAAGAACCATGCATTCTACGTCGACTTTATTGATGCATCAACAACAGTCTAGTAATAGAGTACCAGCTGGAGGAAGAAGGCCCAGGATGGCGGGAAATGAGATGAAGTTGCCAATATTCAATGGAAATGGTGTTGTTGATCCAGAACAGTACTGGTTCTTATGTGAAGCAATCTGGACTACTCGACAAACTATCAATGATTGTGTCAATAAAATTCAGTTAGCCGCTACTCTGAGGGGTTGCGCATTGGAATGGTTTATGAGATTCACATGAGTACCTCAGGGAGGTACTGCAAAAACATTAGATGAGATCAGGATAGGGTTATTTGAGGAATTTAAGAAGCTGAAGTCCGAAGCTCAGTACATCACTAAATTGAAAGAGATCAAACAATTCCCCAATGAAACGATTTGGGATTTTGATCAGCGATTTAAAACATTGATGGCTCAGGTCAGTTTTCAGATGAGCGATGTCTAGCACAAATAATGGTTCATTGCAGCACTTGTCCATCACAAAGAATGGTTAATGTAGCAAAATATTGCGACATAGAGCGAGGCTCTGGAGACTGCGATGAAATTGGAAGCATCACCGGTAGGAGAAATTGTCGTTGGAATGAATCAGATTCAGGCACAGCTGGCCAATCTAACACTGCAGCTGCAAGACATAAAAAATGCCAAGGAGGATTGCGATGATATTTGGTGTACCTGTTTCCATGCAAGTGGACATACCAAAGATACCTATCCGACATTTCAAACTTATTTACTATCGGGAGCCCCTAACCCGTTGAGTGGTGCTGGTGCACCATGGTGTCGCATCTGCCAGGTCTATGGGCATCGACACGAGAACTATCATTACATGAAGAAGATGGTCACCAAAGTAGAAAGTTTATACTGTACATTTTGTCAGTCCGTTGGACATGATGACATGAATTGCCATGCTTATGATTTGCTTCAAGAAAGGACATACAATTCATACTTTGTGAAAAGGGAGGAACCCCGGACAACGCAGGCACCACTACAAGTAGTAAAACTAGCAGCACATGTACCATATACACTGCCACCTCCATTGTAGTCCATCTCTACGCAACTTCAGCCACAGTTTGTAGCACTACCATAGTATGCACCATAGTTGCAAATAATAGTACAATCGCAATATAACCAGGTGTAGTGACTACATTATAATCATCCACAAGCTGTGCATTATGTTTAGCAACAACCAAACCTACCACAGCAGTAGCTGGCTCAACCACAGTATCAACAAGGAGGAACCTATGGAGGATTCTGTGGAGGATTTAAGGGTCGTGACGAAGGATTTTGTTAGGGAGGTGGCCAAGGTCAGGAATCCATTCAGTGTTATACATGCGGGGTATTCGGGCACTATCAGAGAGAATCTCCTCATGCGCAGTGTACATATTGTGCAGCCAGTGATCATAACATCGAGAATTGTCCTCAGTTGATCGAAAAATGGAAAGCTGACCATATTCCCTAGTTGCAGAACACCCAGAATCAGAATCAGCCTCTGTTTAGGTGCAGAATCAGCCACCTCCACAAGGTCAGATCCAATCGAAGAGTCATACACAGACTCAGAACCCACCCGAGGCTTGAAATATACCAATGAATCAAGTAATGAATCAGCTATTGAATCAACACTAGCCAGGAGCTCAAGCCCAAAACTTTAATCAAGGACCGACTGTTGCAGCAATCCATGCAGAACCAAGGATGAAGGATGTCGACTTCGAGATTGTAACTTGTGTTGGCGCAACAATTGGTGATGATGGACCGTGGCAACCTATTCGACTTGCCAGCAAGAAAAAAATTGCATTTGATATTGCAACAAAAAAAGACACTTTCTTTGAAGTGAAGCAGGAAATTGGAAGAAATCTAGGTAAGTTGCCAAATATTGATATGCCTTCTTCTTTTTATCCATCCGTAGAAGCAGGACCATCGCGATAGCATGGCATTCTGCGTAAGTTTTTTGAGAGTTGTCTATCACTAACAAGGGACTCGGATGCCCTTGTAGAGCTTAAGACATTGTTGCACTTCCTGAATAAGACAGTAAAGGATTCCGCTGTGAATTCCCTACAGAAAAGGAAGATAGGCAAGGAAATGAGGATGAATATCCAAATTGGGGATTATGAGGTTGACTCGGTCATTTTGGACCTTGGATCTGATGTAAACATCCTGACGAAGCAAACCTGGCAATCAATGGGGAAACCCATGCTAGGATGGTCACTAGTACAACTATGGTTAGCAAACCAGGCCAAGGTTCAGCCCATTGGTCGGGTCTAAAATTTGGTTGTCGACATTGAAGGTATGAAAATGTGCACTAACTTTGATGTGATAGAAGTTGTAGAAGATGGTGGTTCCTATCCAATGCTATTAGGAATTGGGTGGGATAATGATAGCATGGCAGTTATCAACTTCAAAAACTGAGTTATGACATTGGAAAACTAGGATGTTAGGTCATTGCTCCTATGGACCCTCAGTAAGGACAATGCTATATTGAACCACTAAAGGACGAAGTTGGCAGAAGTTGGGATCATGCGTACAACATCTATGAGGACTATATCCATCCCACTGTCAATGACGAACTTGGATGGTGCAGCGCAAGTTTTGCGTCCTCGGACTCTAATGATGCTCTAGAAAATTGGTAGAATCGGTTGCATGAGGTATCATTCAGAAAGTGTGGGTTGGTTACATAGTCTTTCCGACATGTTGCAACTGATACTATCGAGTTGCCCATTTATGAAGGATTTCCCGAACTCTGTAAGTTCTTTCAAGAATTTGAAGAGAAGGTGTTTGAACCACAAAGAATATTGGCTCTTAATGTAGCACAAAGGCTACTCCGACTCGCTGGTGGGAAAAACACAAAAAAATGATCCATGATTGGGAGTAGTGCCGCAAATTGATGATGGTCCGTTTTGGCGATATAGAGGTCTACCATGCTGGGAGATATGTTGGACAAAATGACCCTACCAATCATTTGATTGAATGTCAGATGTTATGGAAATCATGACCTAGAGATGAGTGGGTTCATGTTTTTTTCCACACTCTAGAAGAAATGCCAAGATCCTGGTACGTAGCAGTAGATTTGTGCAGAACCATCACCAATTAGGAAAAGTTGTCAGTTTGCTTTGAGTAGACGTTTAGCTTCCAGGTTACTGATGCTGAGTTATGTAATGCTTTACACATTATCTGCAACATAGTACTAAAATTTACCCCTGTCGCATACACGGTTGATCCCCATGCACATTGCTCCATCCAAACCATGATGATGTGCTACAACTTGTCAGGGGAACTTGAAGGTGATGACGAGCTATAGAATGTTAATATCCCAGATTCTGAGGGAAGTCATGGTGTTGCAGATCTCGACATACTAGCGGACTCAATGAACCAGCCACTACGCATTCAGAAAGTTGACATTGGGACGACAGAAAATCCAAAATTTTCTAATGTGGGGGACTATTGGGGTGAAGAGACGATAGCCAAATTCATAGATCTACTGCATGAATTCCAATATTTGTTCCCCACGTAGTTTTCCAAGATGAAGGGGATACTTGGTGACTTGGGCGAAATGAAGATTCTACTCAAGCCGGATGAAAAACCCGTTCCTGAGAGGCCGTATAGATTGAACCCACGATATAAGGATAGTGTGAAAGATGAGATTGATAGGATGCTCAATGATGGGATCATCAAACTGGTATAAGAATCAGAATGGATAAGTCCAATGGTAGTCCAAGACAAGAAAAAAGGAGAAATATGCATCTGTGTTGATTTGGGAAAATTGAATGATGCATGTGTACATGATCCATTCCTGACCCCTTTCATAGACAAAGTCCTGGAAGGTGTAGGAAACCAGGAGGTATATTCCTTCATAGATGGATTTTTGGGCTACCACCAGATCTGGATCACGAAAGAGGATCACCACAAGACTACATTCATCACTGAGTGGGGTTGTTTCCAGTATACTGTCATGCCATTTGGGCTGAAAAATGCACCCGCCATATTCTCCCGCATAATCATCACGGTATTTAAAGATTTTATTCAGAAATTCCTGCAGGTATATATGGATGATTGGACCGGCTATGGCTTGGTTAAAGACCATCTGGACAATCTATGATTAATGCTGGAATGGTGTTGACAACATCAGATTGCATTGAATTCCAAGAAATGTATTTCTGCGCACCCTTTGGCATACTACTTGGGTACATCGTCTATAAAGAAGGTCTGTTGGTAGATCCAGAAAAGATTGCGCTGATCCTTAGTCTACCACCGCCGATGAATGTAAAGATACTCCGAGCAACACTGGGCCATATAGGCTACTATCACAAGTTTATCAGGGGATACGCTGCGATTACTTTTCCTATGGAGAAGCTGCTAAAGAAAGATGCTGCATTTGAATGGACTCATGAATGTTAAGGTAGCTTCGGAATCCTAAAGGCCAAGATGGCCTTTGCACCAATACTAGTTTTTCCTGATTGGAATAAGGAATTCTATGTACACTTTGATGCCTCTTCTACTGTGCTGGGAGTTGTTCTTGCGCAACCAAGTGAAGGAGACCTGGATCACCCAATAGCGTATGCTAGTAGAAAGTTATCATTTGCTGAACAAAATTATACCACCACTGAAAGGGAAGGCCTGGAGATGGTTTATTCTTTACAAACGTTTAGGAACTATTTATTAGGTGGACACTTTAAGATGTTCACTGATCATTTTGCTTTGCAATACCTAGTAAATAAGCCTGTGTTGGGGGGGAGAATCTGTTGGTGGTTGCTTTTTGTTCCAAGAATTTGATTTTGAAATAGTGCTAAATCTAGGACGGTTGAATGCTGGCCCGAATCATCTGTAATGTATTGAGAATGGTGAAGAACCAACCAATATTGAAGATGGGCTGCTAGATGTGTAGTTGTTCTGAGTTGAAGTCACAGATGATTACTATGCACCGATTGTTCAGTTTTTATCTACTGGCATCGCCCCTACAGATATTTCGATTAGCCAAAAGAAATAGCTAGTCATAAAAGCTTCCGATTTTTCACTCATTGTAGGACAACTCTATAAACTTGGATTGGATGAGATATTGCGACGGTGCGTCTTACCGCATGAGCAGGGTCCCATTCTAGAGGAATCACACGTAGGTGTTGCAGGAGGTTACTACAGAGGCCGTGCCACTGCTTGAAAGGTGCTACGTGCTGGGATTTGGTGGCCCACATTGCATAATGATGCCACAGACTATTCCTAAAGCTATGATGTCTACCAACAGGTTGGTAAACCATCGCGACGAGAGGAGATGCCGTTGGTGCCGTAGGTGACTCTACAACCATTTAATAAATGGGTTATCGACTTTGTGGGTCCTATCAATTTTCTAGGTAAGCACACTGGTGCTCACTGTATTATTAGTGCAACTAACTACTTGACTTGGTGGGTGGAGGCTGCACCAGTCGCTGATTGTAATGCCGCCACAACAACACGGTTTATTTTTTAGAACATTGTGATGCGCTTTGGATGTCCTTGGATCTCGATGAGTGACCAAGGTAGTCACTTTGTCAATCAAACGGTAAAAGCACTAACCAAGGAGCTTCAGGTACAACATCAGTGAAGTACTCCATACTACCCGTAGGAAAACGACACTGTTGAGGCCTTCAACAAAATTTTGGAGACAACGCTGACCAAGGTATGTAACACCAACTACGATGACTGGGATCTAAAAATTCATGCTGTTTTATGGGCCTATCGCACTACGTGCAAATGAATCACAGGTCAGACACCGTTTAAGTTGGTTTATGGGCAAGAGGCATTCATGCCGATGGAGTATATCATTCCCAACTTGTGCATTGCTGCAACAACAGGCATGGCTGATGTGGATGCATTAGAAGAACGGGTTGCGTAGTTGATTCAGCTCGACAAGGATCGCTTCATCGCAGGCTTCTAGCAACAGGTTGTGAAAGATCGACTGAAGGCATGGCATGATCGCCATATTAAGCACAAACAATTCGTGGTAGGATATTTGGTGCTATTATATGACAGTAAGTTTATCAAGCATCTAGGTAAGTTACAAATGCACTAGTTAGGTCCCTATCTTGTTCATTCTATTACATCTGGTGGCGCCGTGTAGTTGCAACAATTGGATGGTGTCACGTCAACAGGAGTCGCTTGAAGCCCTATAGAACGGGGCCAGTGAAGCACACCACTTGAAGTACTGAGAATTAAAAAAAAAAACATTTCTAAGCTCAACACAGAGAGGTGAGCCTTAGGAGCGAGGTCACGCAAGGATGAAGTTGTTGGCAGTAGTTGGTCAACCATTCATGACAGTTGTAGAGCTATGGGATGGTCAAATCAAGAAATAAATGCAAGTAGTTAAACCAGTTGGCTGGTGGCGCTTTCTGAAGCCATCCGCATTAATGAGTGATCCGACCATTAGCCGCATAAGATCGTCGGTGTATTTGGCGTCATTAATACCCGATTTGGAAATAATGGTACAGTTGGATTTGGTAATGATGGATTTAGAATTTAAGTAGCTATAAAACACTGCGCGGGATGCGTCGAATGGCATTATTCAGTTGCGAGAGCAGAAGTAGAAGGTGAATTTGGAGCAGAGTATTGTGTAGAGTGTTGAGAGCAGTATAGTCCGAGCTGTTGAGTGTATATTCTAGTTTTGGGAGGTAAGGGATGCTGAGTGACCTTAACACTATTGAGATTTCGAGTGAGTATGAGTCCCCCATTCAGCCCATGACTGTAGAATAGGAAATTATGAGTATTCCAATGGGTTCGTCATCCATTCCGAAGTGGAAATGACAGGCTTAGTGACCCAGTCCAACACCCCCAAAGAAATGACAAACTTGCACATCTGTGCGAATGCAGGGATAAGGCACTGCCCAGACAGGGCTGTTGAGCTCAGGAGTTGTTGAGTTCGTGGCACCCCGAGGTGTCTTGGTGCATGATATTTTGGGATACGTTGCTCCCATGCAGCCAGGCTCCAAGCCACGACAACCATCGAAGAATTAGAATTATCCACCCAAGTTGCCACCACTGCTGGAAGGGATGACATGCTCAGTCGATATCATCCATGCATTGAGTAGACTCAAGTTCGATGATCATGACCTGATTTTGCTAAAAGATGTCTAGGAAGATTCCTACGAATCTGTCATGACAGTGCCTGATGGCTCCATTCAGCGAGTTTCGAAGCCATGGGCCAGTGGCTTAGAGAAGTCTGGGTTGTTGGGGCTCATCAATATGCCCCACTTTCGCTGTCTAAATGAAGCTCATGCATGTGTAAAGAAACTATTGGCATGTTTCCATGGAGGGATGCTTTGGCTGACTATGCCGATCCCGGTCATGGTCGACTTAATTTCCAGCATTACTGGGTTGCCTAAGGCTGTGGAGGACTCGACGCAATATATTCGTGGACGAGATATAGACAAAAGACTAGCGAAGTAGCTGAAGGAGTGCTTCAGTTTACAACAGGATGGTCATGCCTATCGCATTAACAATATCAACTTGCAGACGTTGCGCATTGGTGCCAGAATTCTAAATAGCAAAGTTGTACATGGAAATCGACCCGTCCAATGCAATTCAGGAGTTGTTTCCTGTGCTCATAAATGTGCTGAGGGGGTTTAGATGAATTGGTTGTTATTTTTGTTGAATCAGTTGCTCGAAGATGTGCTCGCTGCTTAGAGGGGGTGCCCCTTTTCTTATAGTTGGATTTTGATTCTCATCGCCCTGGTTGCTTGGACGGAGCCAGAGGACTACCAACCAATGACAGTTGAGGCAGCCAAGGTTTGCCATGGCACTCGCTATCAAAACTTGCGGTGGGTCGAAGAACCCAGTCACCAAACAGATAGCGCTATTCATTTCTTGATCTATTGGGAGGCATTGCAGGAGGCCGCTGTGGCTATTCCAAGAATTTCTCCCTACATCATGTCCAAGTATCAGAGGATCATTCGGTTTGCTATCGGACCCCAATCCATTCACATTCAGGCCAAGTGGGATCCTAATAAGCAATGGCTACCATTGCCTTACAATATTACCATGGAAGATTTGGATGTGATTGTGCAAGAATGGCTGGGCAACTGGTGCGTCCTAGTGAGTCAAGAGGATTTAGATAAGGAGATACCCTCGGAAGTCCCCGAAGACCCTGCCCCGTTGGAATTAAGCGCCCATGACTCTGACAATGAGTCATCCACGAAACCTGAAGATGCAGCACAGAGGATGCAAGAGGAGACTCACACCAAATGGAGACATGAGTACGAGGCTGGCAGCGGTACTAAATCCAGATTAGAAGATCAATTGCAGTTGCTAATCAAGGTTGTCACAGATTCTTCTATAGCTGCGACTATGACAATCCGCTAATCAAACCATGCAGAATTTGGTGCAGTAAGAACTGAGCTAGAATCCATTTTTGATATTGTTTCCAAGAAACCATCGGCACAACCTCTGTTGTAGGATATCCCATCGATCAACATTGAGCCCGGGGTTCAGAACGTGCAAGTTCCCCCGACTGTGATTGACACGGGCAATGAAGAAGTTCATTAGCAGTTGCACCCAATCCAGAGAGTGACTCTAGACCTGAACAAGATGTCCTCTATAGAATTGGTTGAGTTACAGCATGGCGATGCACTAGATTTGGCAGCACAACAACAGGCATTGACTCCGTGTTATGTTGAAGCTCGAAATACTGCTGAGCAGCTGAAGAAAGATATCACGGAGCTACATGAGGTCTGTGTGTAGTTGGCCAAGGATAAATTACAAGAAATCAACTTGCTCAAGGTGACACAGGCCGAGATGCAATGGAAGACTGCTGTGGAGATTACAAATCTCAAGAAGGCACAAGATCGCTTGATTATGGAACAAGCGCAGCTGTGTGCGCGGTATAGTGAATTGTAGTAGGATATCTCTGAGGCCTGTCAGAACATGTTTGACATCGTCGCTGAGCTCACCTCAGTCGAGAAGGCCCAATGATTGGGGTATACCTTGGTTCAACTTCAAGAGCATAACATGTTTCTTCAGGCTCAAGCACAACCCACTACCCCACCAGAGCAGGTTACGGAGTGCAAGGCCTCCCTTGAGGAAATTGCTACTCAGTTTGGAAACATGGAGTAAGAGGCCAAAGCTATTATGGAGGAAACCACGCAGTTCTGGCAGAGTATTGTTCAGGATGAGCAGTTGGATCAACTCACTATGCAGGTGCAAGAAGCAGAGGATCAATTGACAACTTTGAATTCAGCGCTGAAGGCCATGCCTTTGATGGTACAAATCATCCGGGCCACCGAACTGAAGGATCTCTAGCAGCGCACTGCCTGTGCTCAAGAGCGCCAACAAAAGCGTCGTGATTAGCTCAACGAATTCCAAGATATTAGTGGCCAATTGGCTATTAAAGCTGTCACCACACATCAGGCTGTTTAGGAGAGTTGAAAAATGGTCGATAGCAAGGCTAGCGAGGAACACCCGGTCCGAAAAATGGTGAGTAATTGTCAAAATAATGCTGCTAAAGTATAGCTCCAAGTTTGGGAAGTTGCCTAACAATTTGTCGATTTTAAGGATAATATTACAGCATACACCCTGTCAACATGACGTGGCTCGAGGACGAGCCAAAAAACTGTGTTGGGGGACTGTTGGCAAGGGGTTGGGGCGAGTGAGTTTCCCAGCGTCGCGGGAGCTGCGCAAGCTCATGTGGTACCACACAAGGGCCGTTTAGCGTGATGAGTGGAGAAGTAACCATTTTTTGAATATTTTATGTATATGTTGACCAAATTCTGTTGTAATAGGTCAGTGGCGGTTAGAAGTTAGTTAATAGTGGACCCTTGATGTAAAGACATAATCCTATTTATAGATCCATTTTTGTGATGATAGGGGGAATGATTTTGGGGCATTGCAACACGTTTGGTGCACTTTGTTGTGTGGAGATTGTTCTGTCTTGACTGTGATTTTGTTTAGGATTCCTTCTGTTGCACTCTCCATTTTTGGAGAAGGATTGTGTGATGTGGCATATTTGGGCAAGATTAATATAAGATGTGCTGAGTAGGGGTTGATTTTTATCTATTGTCATAGGTATGTTATGATGCGGCAACACTGCTTTTTGTTACAATGATGTAATTTGCTTTATATAGATCTCTTATGATGCTATGACCCTGTTTCTATCACAATGATGTGATTTAGTTTCTCCTTGCTATGTTAATGTGATCTGCTAATTATAAGTTTATGTAACTCTGTCCTTGTTTGATGCGGCATGATGTTCCATCATTAATGTTGTAGTATGGTATAATGGTCGCATGAGGCATGATTCTTCCCAGTTGAATCCCCATGTGCTCCTTTCCCACTATCGAAAACTTGGTTCTGATAGCTCTCCCTTGAATGCCTCGGGTGAGACCTCGTCTTCTCTGCAGAAGTTGCTGGGAAGGCTAAAACCTGTTTGGGCTGGTGCTCAGGGAGACTGCACTGTAGGACATCGACAGAGTGGGAATCCCTGTTGACTAAGCTTTGTTGGTAGGCTGCACCAACAGGGTTTCTCGAGCAATGTCCTCAAGGCAGGAAGATAAAATACTTATCCATGTGCTGCAATATTCCTTGTGATCATGTATCCAAGTACACAGAAGGATTTTCTGACTAGGAGGGCCACTGAGAAGTAGACTAACCCGGATCTACTAAAGAAAATAGCGCTACCCTTTTTACGATGCCTATGAGAGAGCAGGCCATGAGTTCTAGAATTTCATACAATGAAGTTGATATCGCGGACATAAAGGAGCCAATGGCTATCTCTTGGATTTTTTTGAGACATCACCTCCACATAATGATTGAAGAATGGAAATTGGGATAGTCTTGCCACACCCTACTAACATTTGAAGAGATCGACGATTACCCAGGTTTATACGATCTGATAGTGGAATACATGGAGCAGTTGGGAAACAGTAATGTATGGATAGATATTTATTGTTAATACCAATTCCTTTGCTATAATTCAGTATCACTGAGTCTCTTGGTGGTGTTCTCTACATCGTATGAGAAAAAATGGTGTTTATGGTACCATTTGCTCGGCTAGCTTCACTAGAAGTCTGAAATCACTTAACGAGGTGATGAAGTCCATTAGATAGTGTAGGTAGGAATAAATAAGCTCGACATGATGAGCATTTCCCTTTTAAGAGGTTTTTCTCAAGTATCAGCTTAGCTTTTCAACTGTTCCCTTCATTCAACTTAATTTTTGGTCTTTGGATCATTTTTTGAAAGATTGTAGCAGAGCTGGGAGGACGACCAATGGATCTGGCACTTGGTATACGATTGTTATTTTCTACCTCACGGGGAGAATATCATCCCTAGTTGTAGCCACTTGTTATCACTATTTTTCACTTAGCGAGCGATGGCAAGAGGGCAAGGCAGAGCGACCAAAAGGCTCAAAATGCGCACAAATTTTGAGTCTCAGGGTGGTCGAAAAATCATGTTAAAGGAGAAGGTGTTTCTATAGTGAATATCTAAAGGCAATTCATATCGACGATCGAAATGCTTTTCATGAATACTACATGTGTAATCAAAACTGTCTTTGCATTTTCGTGAAATGACACTAAAGTGACTGCAAGTTCCAAAGGTCACGATCGACATGAAACAGATCAACGGGTGTGATCAATTTCACTGGATAAAATTGCTCATTAGGTTTTTCATCTTCTAATCCATGAAATAGGCTAAAGTAATGCAACATTCGATGGCCCGGATCTCGTCAAGGAAATGTCTACGGTGTGCAATGCCTTCATCGATGGGACTAGTGTGAGATAAGTGACCCCATAAAACTAATGAAATATTATGGTTCTGTACATGTGGATGATGGATATCGAAGGTGTTCAGATCGAACGGTTGAGAACATCCTGGGTCCGTGAAGGTGGCATGAAGATCGGTCTGAAGGCAGAAAGGACACCCTCACGTGCAATCTGCCTTCCCAGCAGGTAATTAAGTTCCTTGATGCCATTTGTGGCATGACTAGAGGTAAAAATCATCCCCACACCAACACCATATATCCCAAAACCAAAGGTCCATTGTATGGCTTGCATGTGGAATCAGAGGGACATCATGAAGGTCTAAGATATGGAGCTGTGAATTTGATCTCTACACGAAGCAGGGGGTACGCGACAGAAAGGAGTGGTTCTAGCGTCATCGTCAGCAAAGATGAAAGGGAAAGAAAATGTCAAGTCCATATGCCTCTGTGCATATGGTCACCCAAGCGGGATAACACCAAAAGTATTTTTCCTAGCTAATAATGAATAATCGCAGTAGATAAGGCGGCGTGACTAGATCTCCAGCGGGAAAAGAAATACTTAGCCCACATGCTTGCTTGTGTTGTCACCAGGCTTCTCGATGATCAAGTGTGTGAAGGTGACGACGGGTCATAGTTGTTTCCATTTCTCTCCCGCTATATAAAGAACTATTTCCAGATCTATAGAAGGCAGAGTCTTGCTACGCATTAAATGAAAGTAGGGGAGGATAGGTATTAGTTCACTGTAAATATTGGAATCCTTGGGATTGTCCTACTATTTTTTTTGTTCTTACAAAGTCAATATGTTTGGATGTTTTCTTGGTCCATAAACCCTGGTCCAGAATCTCACTACTCTTATATCCTCATGCCAAGGGAATCCCCTCCATCATGGTAGAGACGTTCATTGCATTAGAGATGTTTTCCAGTGTCATTGAGGTCAAGACAAAGACATTCATTGCATTAGATGGACCTGTTAAGGCTGGCGAAGTCATTACTATCTTAACAGAAGTCCATACCCCCATGGGAATCGTACCTAGGTTTTCATGTCCCATGGATGTCCCCCCAAAGCCTCCAAACATGGTCACTACCTCCAAATCCTCGGTACGTAATGAACATGTTTAGTAGTGACCAGTAGGAGTGAATGCTCATACTGGAGTGGTGAATGTCCAAAGTCTTCATTGCCGCCTTTGTGAATTCCACCTGCCATCTTTTTCTAAGGTGGTGAGGAGGTTGAAGACGCACCCCGCCATATTTCCTGTAGGAGAACCCTCCTCATGGGAGGTGAGGATTAAAAGAATGACAAACCATTGTAGGGGCTTGTCACTGCCAAAAGAAATGTGGCCCTTCTTCAAACCCCTTCGTATAACAATATTACCAATAGAGGGGGAACTTGTAAGGAAGGATGAGTACGGAAGGGACACAAACTCCCTTGCCAGCTTTGAGCCCATGCAGAAAGGTGAATTTGAGCATGAAAGGAACACAAAGGGAATGAAAACGTTGCAGACTCGACAGACAAACACATGGTTCAGGACCAGTCAGTAATGAGCCACTAGAAACATCCTGAGACATCATTTTCAAGGCCAATGAGCTTAGAATTAGATGCATCGCGCTGCCGTCCAGACCAAGCACACACATTTTCTCCATGATGTTTGTTTAATATATGTAAATCGTGGCAGGAGTACCATGTTCTAGTCTGTTAGTATTTTGATTATTACTGTAAACAGTTTCTCGCCCTGTTTCAAGGATTAGCCTTGGGGGTCTGAAACATTATAAAGAGCTCATTGCCGAGGGATACAGGTTAGGTTGGTTGATATAATTTTAAGTTGTAAGACTATCATGTCTACTATATCTTGAAGCAATATACAAATTCGAATGCTGGTTATACCCAGGTTAAGAATTCTTGTGTGTTTCCAAAATTACAGTTTGTGATTATTTTCCTTATGTGCATGTGTTTCCAGTTATTCTCTTTGCATTATGCCTTCTTCATGTCGTAGGCTTAGTGTATAATGACTAGGAATTCATACTCATATGCTCCTTCTACTGTTTGCGACGTCCACCAAACTATTTCTTCCAAAACTGGCACAAAATTCATCCTAGCGGTGCTCCACGCTAGCAAACTGTCATCGTTCTACTTTTTCACCAGATCATAAATAAAATGACAGTAATCGAAGCACTATCTCTCTCTTGTAAGCGTTTTCCATGCAAACCGCTCTGTCTCTTTGATTTTTTGACTCCATAGCCCGATATATCTTTATTTTGCCTCCAACCACCACATATTGGATACCCAATCGTGACAATAAAAATCTGGCCTTGTTATGTATTTGTGAGAGATCCCTCTCTGAAATCAGAGGAGCTAGCTCTCTTTTCTAAATTGGTTTTTTTGTTACCTTGGAATCCTCCTTCCTGCAACCTTGGGTGCGATTCTGAGTGCTAACACTAGCATTGAAGAATATATATAATATTGAGAGACCAAAAAACTCTCTACTTGGAGACATGAATCATATTTTAATCTAACGGAGAATGCTTCCATATGGTTTAGGACAATTAAACCCTAGGAACTATTGAGTCTTTCTTACATAGAATATAAAAACGCTCTTTTAAACAAGTAGTTACAAAAAATGAAGAAGGAATACAAGTGGAAGTCACTTGAAAAGAGAAGATGTTGAAACTTTCAAATGAAGAAACTAAAAAGGTATTTGTTTGATAGGCGTCCTACATTTGTAAACAATGATAAAGAAATATTTAAGGATTTGTTTTCATGTGACAACTTCCCATTACATGTTCATGGATGTATTCTACAAGAGGAAGTCATTGTTTCTATAAACCCTAGTAGAAAACATAATTTTATCAATATTGATTTGGCTAAAAGAATACAATTTTTTTGCAAAGTATATTCAATGAACACAATTAATAATGAGAATGTTCAAGTTTTTAGAGATTTAAACATTACCATAGATAAATATGTGTTGCACTTATAATTTTATGCTATAAATATGGATGATGTGGATATTTTTTTGGACATACTTGGATGGAGTTAGTTGTTACAATTCATATTAATATGCAAAATAAGGTTTTGAAGCTTTGGTACAAGAAAAAGAAAATCACATTGTAGGATATTTCTCTTAGTAAACAAGAACGACCTAAGGGAGGCACGTGAAGAGTCCTTGCAAGTAAAATAGTTGAAATTTCTATGTACATGATAGATACAAAGTCTAAGGGGTAATCGAAAGAAGAAAAATATATAGAATCACATGAGGAAATTACCTAGAAATGAGATAAACAATAAAATATGTTAAGGAGCTACATGACCCCAAGGAACAATAGGTTCAAGAGTCAAAGAAAGGGGGACCAATACCTAAGGTTTCAGTATATGGGCACCCACACCACCATGAGAAACAACATTCATTAAGGCAAGGTCATGAGCATCAATGAAGTTGCTATGGACCAACATGAGACCAAAGGGGCACCCAGTATGGAGGCACATGGAGAAATAAAAGCAATGCATGAAGACATCAAAGTAGCAGTGCAACATCATGGAACCAAAGGAACTGGAATAAAGATAAAGGTGGAAAGGAAGTAGTTAGATCATGTATCCACATCTCACTTGGATGGAAGGATTTCCATGCTTAGTTCTAGTTGGTTGTCATTCTAGTAGATCTTATTATATGACCTCCGCTCATGTTTCTAGGATGAAACATGTTTAAAGGGGGATGTGATGTAATATACCTAGGGGGAATGATATAGGGTAGCTAGGGAGGTATCCAAGGGGAATATATCATGTAATGTGTACGTAAGGGGGAATAATTAATGTAATGTGACCATAAATAATGGAATAGGCCCACTAGATAGATTTAAAGAGATAATATAATAATGAGGGATTATTTGGCATAAGCCTCCTAGGAATACCCATAAGAAAGTATAAATACATGAGTATCATTGTATTGATGTATGTGTGATGAATTGTAATGTCAAAAACATGGCTTGTGAAGAGATTCTTTTCTTTACTATTTGTTGGTGTTACCCAAACTTAAGGGTTTCTCAATATCTTGGTGTTATTATTATGGTGAGTGTCTTTTGGTTATTTATTTAGTATAATGGTTCTATATCTTTGTTGTCATTCATTTTTTTGGGATAAGAATCACTGTAGAATATATTATCCGCAACACTCTAAATTTTAATACCATTTTTTACTATACACACTTGAGAAACTCACTTATAGCTCTATAACTAGTATTGGTAGATATTAGGCACTAATTAAAAAAAAATCAATAATTCTAGCAAAATGTTATTGTATAAACTCACATTCATGTATTTTTATTGATGGTCGTCTTAATGAAATGACAATTTTTCTGGTATGGTATCTAAACTGGAACCCTAATCTCCTTTGTTATATATCTTGGAGAACTACAACACGATCAACTTTCAATACATTCATGTATTTTTATTGATGGTCGTCTTAATGAAATGACAATTTTTCTGGTATGGTATCTAAACTGGAACCCTAATCTCCTTTGTTATATATCTTGGAGAACTACAACACGATCAACTTTCAATAGAGGTGTAATAATGGCACATATTGGAGTTAGCTTAGGCACTAAAATATGGTCTCTAAAATGACACTCAGAAGTATTGCTGACTTGAAAGAGTTTCATATGAAAGAATAGTTTACAAACCATTCAAACTAGAGATCAATTAAAATAATATATTCTTTAAGCATGTATGAGTGTTCGAAGCACCTTGGCAACCTATAACTAGTATTATTATTAATTATCTTAATTTATTAATGATTAAATTCACACTCGATGGGAGTTATAGATGTCCTCTTAGATCTATTGTGATTGTAACATAAATTATGTAATATGGAGAATCCAACCAATGGTTCGTTTCATTTTGGACATATATTCCCCAATTGTAAAATATTTATTGTGAAAACCAAATGGAAAAAGACCATAAACAAGATCTATGAGAAACTACAATAGAAGCAACCACATATATTATTCTAACTTAATTATGATTTGTTTTCCACTATTGACAACAACAACAACAACAAGATATAACAAATGTCTATGAGAGTCACTATGAAGTTTTTGTAATTTAAAAATCCTTTATCAGATGTATCGAATTTGATCTTTAATAAAAATAATATATTAATTGACAGCTTCCGTGTTTATGCAAACAAATTATCTACAAAATACATCGGTACAATGTTATGGAGTATGAATGCAGATTTATAACTCCAAGGAAACTAATTTATCTATTGTCAAATGGTTATAAAAGTGAAAGGCCACTAAAAACGTGCATCATATGCTTCTCACGTAGAGAAGAAAAATTCCCTTAGGATCCACAAATCCACAAAGTATTTGTTCATTTCTAGCAATCGTTCATCAACTTTCCATCAAGAATAAAACTATTTCTCTAGATCGTGCAATTTAGTTGAGTTTTGCACATTGTTTTTTTATCATTTCCTTCGTTTTTCTTAAGGGATTTCCATACATACGGTCATAGACATGTTTACAATAATATCAAATCATGTTGCTTCTTCAACACTAACTTAGAAATGCTAGATCATTGATATTAATGTTGTTCTACATAGCATCCCCAAATACCTTCCAATAGATGTACCATAATAGTTTATTATATGTCCTCACATCAACACTCCTTCAAAGGACACAATCCAAATCGGAGGTTAGTACTACTCTCTATGAGCATATTTAAATGTGGAGTTCCATCATGAAGTATCTTGAACTCACTCTGATATACTTCTAAGTGTTATGCTAGGATCAACAATATGTCCTCATAGTAGATACAACACGGTATGTTACAATATATTTGTTCATAGGAGAATCTATTTATAACTCGTGAAAGAGTGTGAAGTGCTCCAAAATTAGCAATTGTAGGGCATCAAAGTCCCATTTCAGAGTTGTAGGCAAGGCTTATGTCCATTTTCAATAGAGTGAAGAGAAATGCAGTAAGTTTAAACAATCAACCAAGTATATGATAGATTCCAATTCCATGACATAACTGTAATGAACAAAAATATATATAATAAATAATCACTAAATAACTATTAATTATTCTTATAAGGAACTAACAATGAATTTCCATGTGACCATATAATCTTCAACACTCAGTTATAAGCCACTTATTTCCGTTCATTTTTTGTCCAAAAAGTCTAGCTCTTCCCTTATATTTGACTCAGGAATCACTAAATGGTTAGCGAATTCAGTACTAATATAATTATTTCTTTCAACAAGTGCGATAGAAATGGTGATATCCTTCCCTGCAAGTGTCCCTTTAATTCTAAATAATATTGCAACATTTTTTTGTAAGGTGATAGGAAAATTTTGCTTCTTTTCAATATTAAAATCCATATTCTTGAGTTTTCTTTGAAGTTTAATCAATATCTCCTTTTTTTCAAATAATTTGTAAAAATGGAAGTAGAATGGGTGGTTGGGAGGAATGAGTGTTACCTTCCCCACCTAAGTTCAAATCTCACTTGCATTTTAGTAGCAATTATTATGCACCATTTTTATCTTTTTTTTCCCTTAAGTTTTGTAAAATGTGAGTAGATTGGGTGGTTGGGAGGAATGAGTGTTACATTCCCCACCTAAGTTCAAATCTCACTTGCTCTTTACTATTAAGTTCAAATGTTGCAATATTATTTAGAATTAAAGGGACACTTGCAGGGAAGGATATCACCATTTCTATCGCACCTGTTGAAAGAAATAATTATATTAGCACTGAATTCGCTAACCATTTAGTGATTCCTGAGTCAAATGTAAGGGAAGAGCTAGAATTTTTGGACAAAAAATGTACTGAAATAAGTGACTTACAATTGAGTGTTGGAGATTATATGGTCACATCGAAATTCATTATTAGCTCCTTATAAGAATAACTATTCGCTCACACAAATAATATTACCAAAATACTTGGAATATTAAATAAGCCATAATAATATATAAATTGAGGATAGAATAGATATGATGATAGATTACAAAGTGAATGCCATATATATATTAATCGTAAAGGCACTTTGAAGTTTGCTACTAAAAAATGTGAGATTTGAACTTAGGTGGGGAAGGTAACACTCATTCCTCCCAACCACCCAATCTACTAACATTTTTACAGATTATTGGAAAAAAAAGAAGGAGATATTGATTAAACTTCAAAGAAAACTCAAGAATATGGATTTTAATATTGAAAAGAAGCAAAATTTTCCTATCACCTTACAAAAAAATGTTGCAATATTATTTAGAATTAAAGGGACACTTGCAGGGAAGGATATCACCATTTCTATCGTACCTGCTGAAAGAAATAATTATATTAGTACTGAATTTGCTAACCTATTAGTGATTCCTGAGTCAAATATAAGGGAAGAGCTAGACTTTTTGGACAAAAAATGAACTGAAATAAGTGGCTTACAGCTGAGTGTTGGAGATTATATGGTCACATCGAAAGTCATTGTAATTTTCTTATAAGAATAATTATTTTCTCACACAAATAATATTACCAAAATACTTGGAATATTAAATAAGCCATAATAATATATAAATTGATGATAGAATAGATATGATGATAGATTACAAAGTGAGTGCCTTACCAATCTACTTACATTGTAATGAACAAAAATATATATAATAAATAATCCTAATTGACTATTATATAATTAATAATAACTATTAAATATCAATATTAATTATTAATATTAATACATATTGATATTAATAATTAATAAATAGTTATCAGTAAACAATTCTAAAATGACGCATCCTTTCATGAATAGTACCCAAAGTGCCTTTACGATTAATATATATATGACACTCACTTTGTAATCTATCATCATATCTATTCTATCATCAATTTATATGTTATTATGGTTTATTTAATATTCCAAGTATTTTGGTAATATTATTTGTGTGAGCGAATAATTATTAGTTTCAAGTGGTATCAGAGCCTCGTTGGCTAGATCCTGGCCTTTGGCCACATTTTTGGATTTTAGCCATCACCCAGGGTTTCCTTTAATTTTTGGCCTTTGGCCATCTATAAGAACAAGAAGAAAAAAAAACATTTACACGAAGAAAAAAAATATATATATTAAAAAAAAAACATTTCGCTGCAAAATTAAAGAAGTGATAAAAAAATAAAAAAAAATATTTATTATATTAACAAAAGAAAAAAAACGTGAAAAACAGAAGAAAAAAGGAAAAAAAAAGATAAGAAAAAGAAAAGATAAAAGTAAAAGGAAAAAAAAGAGAGAGGGTAAAAGTGAAACTCACCTGGTTTCTTAAAGTAGGTTTGAGTTTGAATATAAAAATGCAAAATAATTACTAGTAAAGAGCAAGTGAGATTTGAACTTAGTTGGGGAATGTAACACTCGTTCCTCCGAACCACCCAATCTACTCACCGTATTTTACAAAACTTAAGGGGAAAAAAAGATAAAAAGGGTGCATAATAATTACTACTAAAAAGCAAGTGAGATTTGAACTTAGGTGGGGAAGGTAACACTCATTCCTCCCAACCACCCAATCTACTGACATTTTTACAAATTATTGGAAAAAAAGAAGGAGATACTGATTAAACTTCAAAGAAAACTCAAGAAGATGGATTTTAATATTGAAAAGAAGCAAAATTTTCCTATCACCTTACAAAAAAATGTTGCAATATTATTTAGAATTAAAGGGACACTTGCAGGGAAGGATATCACCATTTCTATCGCACCTACTGAAAGAAATAATTATATTAGTACTGAATTCACTAACCATTTAGTGATTCCTGAGTCAAATATAAGGGAAGAGCTAGACTTTTTGGACAAAAAATGAACTGAAATAAGTGGCTTACAATTGAGTGTTGGAGATTATATGGTCACATTGAAATTCATTGTTAGTTCGTTATAAGAATAATTATTAGCTCACACAAATAATATTACCAAAATACTTGGAATATTAAATAAACCATAATAATATATAAATTGATGATAGGATAGATATGATGATAGATTACAAAGTGAGTGCCATATAGATATTAATCGTAAAGGCACTTTGGATACTATCCATGAAAGGATGCATCATTTTCGAATTGTTTACTAATAACTATTTATTAATTATTAATATCAATATGTATTAATATTAATAATTAATATTGATATTTAATAGTTATTATTAATTATATAATAGTTATTTAGTGATTTTTTATTATATATATATATTTTTTCATTACATTGCCTCTCCCTTACAATTGCTTTGTCCTCAAAGCACAATTATGGAAGACTTTATCCCTTGTTCTAGCTCGTAACGCTTTCTCATGACATTGTGTGTTGGTAGTTGCAACATTTGACGAAATAAGACGATACTTTCTTTTAAACATTGTGTGGAAATGTTGCGTCAGTTGTGAATTCATCCATTCAAGATATACCCTTAACAGAATTATTTGAGGATCAATTGTCGAGAGTTGTCAATTTTGTCTTTGCTCTTTGTAGGAATAATACTGGTAATTTTCCTTTTGATTTTTTCGTCTATCATAATGACTCCTATGATTCGGATCGTGATAAGGAACTCGAATTGCGTGTGAAGTGTTTACTAGAACTTCAAATTTTGGTGCTTCTAACGATTTTTGTAATTGTTTTTCGAAACCATTTTCTGTTGATGCTTGTAGCGATGTGACAATAAGATTGTTCTTTTGAACTCTGACGATATTTGCATTGCTTCCCTTTTCTAATGTTTGAATTTGAGCCTTTGATGGCTTCTCTATTGCGTTAGCCATTGTTTCTGCTTTAATTTGATGTTGGTTGTATCAACTTCTATGATTTGGGTGACGATAAGGTATTCGAGACGTTTGTGGAACCCATGTAGAAACTTTAATTGTTTGTGATTATTGCGATTTACTAATTAATAATAAATCTAAGGATTTTTTTAACTTCTCATTTTTTGATTTTTTGATTTGTTCATTCAACCCTTGATTCAAAATTTTTAAGCGAGAATTTTCTTCTTTTTTCTGTAATAATTTCTTATTGAAATCATTTTGGAGATCCACTTCCTTTTGGTGGAATTCCTCTTGGCTTTCCTCTTGTGATCTGTTTTCCCTTTTTAATTTCTTAATATGTGCGATCAAGTCTTGACTATGATTCTTCAAACGAGTAATTTCTTCATCCTTACTAGCGACAATTTTTTCAACTTCTTTATGCTTATTTTGTTCTAACTTCTGATTACCCTATGAAATCATCTATGATATATCTTGGAATTCTTCAGATGTTGGAGGTTCTATTTCTGACTTCATTGTAATATCTTGAAATGTGATTCTCTTTCGCTTATAGGGAAATGTCAGAAACTTCTTTTCAGCATTTAAGATGAAATTCCCCAATGTTTTTATCTAGGGTAAACCCAAAATTATGTCACCATCAAAGCTCCATAAGGAACTAACAATGAATTTCGATGTGACCATATAATCTCCAACACCTAGTTGTAAGCCACTTATTTCAGTTTGTATTTTGTCCAAAAAGTCTAGCTCTTCCCTTATATTTGACTCAGGAATCACTAAATGGTTAGCGAATTCAGTACTAATATAATTATTTCTTTCAGCAGTTGCGATAGAAATGGTGATATCCTTCCCTGCAAGTGTCCATTTAATTCTAAATAATATTGCAACATTTTTTTTGTGAGGTGATAGGAAAATTTTTCTTCTTTTAAATATTAAAATCCATATTCTTGAGTTTTCTTTGAAGTTTAATCAATATCTCCTTCTTTTTTCCAATAATTTGTAAAAATGTCAGTAGATTGGGTGGTTGGGAGGAATGAGTGTTAACTTCCCCACCTAAGTTCAAATCTAACTTGCTTTTTAGTAGCAATTATTATGCACCCTTTTTATCTTTTTTTTCCCTTAAGTTTTGTAAAATGTGAGTAGATTGGGTGGTTGGGAGGAATGAGTGTTACATTCCCCACCTAAGTTCAAATCTCATTTGATCTTTACTAGTAATTATTTTGCACTTTTATATTCAAACTCAAACCCACTTTAAGAAACCAGGTGTGGTTTCACTTTTACCCTCTCTCTTTTTTTTCCTTTACTTTTATCTTTTCTTTTTCTTATCTTTTTTTTTTCTTTTTTCTTCTTTTTTTAACATTTTTCTTTTTCTTTTGTTAATATAATAAATAAATATATTTATTTATTTATCACTTCTTTAATTTTGCACCGGAATGTTTTTTTTTAATATATTTTTTTCTTCTTCATGTAAATGGTTTTTTTCTTCTTCTTCCTGTAGATGGCCAAAGGTCAAAAATTCAAAAAACCCTAGGTGATGACTAAAAGGAAAAAATGTGGCCAAAGGCAGGGATCTAGCCAACGAGGCTTTGACACCAATTTAGGCGAATAATTATTCGCTCACACAAATAATATTACCAAAATACTTGGAATATTAAATAAGCCATAATAATATATAAATTGATAATAGAATATATATGATGATAGATTACAAAGTGAGTGCCATATATATATTAATCGTGAAGGAACTTTGGATACTATCCATGAAAGGATGCGTCATTTTAGAATTGTTTACTAATAACTATTTATTAATTATTAATATCAATATGTATTAATATTAATAATTAATATTGATATTTAATAGTTATTATTAATTATATAATAGTTATTTAGTGATTATTTATTATATATATTTTCGTTCATTACAATAACATGCATGAACATGAAGTTATACCATCCCATAAAGAAACCACTGCAACATCCTCAAATTTATATGTAAGAATCCTCTCTCTTCCATAATTGTATGGTTAGATGGTTTCGGCCCTTGATATGTAAAGTAGTTCCTTTTTCTTTGTCTTTAGTTCCTATGTTCGGTCATATGTGTGATCAAATGTTGGGAAATCAGAATATGCTAAAAACAAATTTACAACTATAGGTAAATGAAATCTCAAGTTAAAAGCTAAACTAAATTGATGAGAAAAAACAAAATTGTTTGAAAGGGGAAAAATATAGATGCTCTTTTTAGGAGAATGGTAATATTAGCTTGAGAATCTTCAATGGATTGATTGCCACAATTTGTGTAGCAAACATTATGGTTGATATTCCTAGATATTGCATCTATATTTTCTTTCTTAATGCTCTCACGCAATTCAACCTCAAACTTTATTTGCGGTGGGCCAAATATTATCAACAATAATGTTGGAATCCCTAAATTTTGATTTTAACTTCTCAACCAGAGGAATGCACAAACGAAAAAGGCACTACGCAAAATATATGCAAATTATGAGGGACTAACATCTAACTAATGTATATAAATTGCTAAATCAGAGTATTGTAGACTCAATCTCCTTTTACTTAATCGTCCTTCGTCTTAGGTTAATGAGGTCCAACCCAATCTCTACACTAGGAAGAAAGGGTATCAAGTTTTTCTAGTCACTATGTATGAGGCTCTCAGACATTATAAGAGAGAACTTATTTCAATTGTAACAAGTTATTTCCAAGCACAATCTAAGTCAATAAATATCTATTGCAAGCAATATAATTAAATAATGCTAAAAACAAAACAATTGAAGTACTAAAAACGAAATGATGCTAATTGTTCACAAATAAATAATGAAAACTTCTAAATGAAGGAAACACATAGGAAACTATAGGAAATCTGAAAATGCATAGATAAGAAAATAAATCATATGTAAAACATATATTCTAAGTAATTACATGAACTATTGCAGATGTTCTTATATTGTATTAAGGGTGCCTCCTCAAGTATACTACAGGAACCTAAATAAAACCTTTAAATACTCAAAGAAATATCAGTACATATCTTTATTTAAAGATAGAGGTTACATGTTGGATAACATATTAAATACTAAGTGATGAATACAAGTCGACACTCAACCACTATATGGATAAGAGTTTAGATACCATGGTCTACCCTTGGGTTGTACCCACTAGTATTATTTTATATAAAAATTCAATAAGAGTTATTATTCTACACCTTAAGATTGGGCATTTAACTTAAATAAAAACTCATAAATCTGGGTAGTCTCTAGAATTGAACTTGAGCTTGGATTTGAAGAGATATCCATGTTTGTGGAACTAGGTGTATCATTGATGAAAAAAACTAGTGATGGAATCCATACTTCTACATGCTATTCCTATTTGCACAATCTCTCAGCTCAAGCATGCCTACATTAGACTAGTTAAAGAAAGTCAAGGAAAGTCAAAGACAACACTTACCAAATATCAAGATATTCTTTAATCAAACATGAAAAATATTTAAAAACTAATTATCACAAATTTCATCTTATTTGATATGATAACAATAAGGAGAGAAAATACAAACATGAAAGTAAAGTAATTCAAGAAATGGTGGAGAAGGAAAGAGTCAAATACATTGTATACTTACAAATAGATGACATCATCATACATTTACCCTTAATTGCCTTTAATTTTAAACCACATAACGATATTCATAACTAAGTGAATAATAAATTAGGATGGAAATTATATCCCAATATGTATATTATGTGGTCAATGCTAACAGCATTCCCCTTGATCATAAGTGTGTATTGGATGGGAAACATTGACTAGTTGAATGAATGATAACATATCCAAGTCTTCAATTTGTAACTCATGGTTTGAAACATCATGAGAGATGAATATCCTCTTGAAAAACTGCCAAAAGTGGATGACAAAACCAAGTCTATAAAACTCATTATGCAAGAAATGAGCTAGACAACTTCTAAGCGTTCATTGAAATGAGTCCAAAACGTATGAGAGCGAACCCTGATGAGAACTTAATTGGATTAAAGTCCAACACATTCCATATCATACAAAACTAACAAACATGAATGTGCTAAGCGAAAATGTAGAAGAGCTATTTGTTATGTTCTAAATTTGAAGATCATCCATGTAAGGTCTAAAGATTATCAAAGAACAAATAAGTTCACAAAATTGCTCAAAACAATTGACACAAAAAAATTGTCAAAAATTTATTTGATAGAAAAAATGTTGAATAACATCTAAAACATGTATCAATAAAATATGGTGGGTGGTAAACCAAGTGAAACACTAAAACTACTTCTAATCCGAAAACCTTGAGTATAAAACCAAACTATTGATTAAAATGTCAAATTTTCATCAAATTGTTGAACCACCATCAAAGTCACAAGGTAACTAAAATCCATCAAATGGCAAAATGTGACAAGTCACCCATCCATCAAAATCACTACTGAATCACCAAAAGTGCCAAGTGATGAACTATCTCAATTAAATGTCAAACTGACCAATCTAAATCCAATCCTGAATTCATAATACAAATCACAACATGCATCATCATGTATATAAACCATAATCCATGTTCCATCTATTGAATATATTCCAAAATAAATCATCATGAAACAATCATCATCAATCATGTCATGTAATCCATCCTATCTAAACCAAAGTCTTCAAAAACCATTAAATAGACTTTGAAACTTAAAGTCAACATCAACAATATCTCCCCCTATCGACTGTAAGTTGAGAAGTCCATGATCATGAGATATAACCCCCTTGAAAGTGGAAAATGGATATCATATAGTCTTTGAGTGGAGTTAGAAAAATTGATCTTCAACTCAAAAATAGCATCATGTGGGACCAATCATGCCCTAAAATAAAGAAATAAAAACAATCATAACCATCCACTATAGAAATTGCTCCTCACAAACATGTATGAGCCTATTGTTAATATTTGTACAATAATTTGGCTTCCAAAATCCAATGCCAAGTATTCATCCATCCAAAGAGTACTTGTTTTCGTTGCTTTTTATTCTATTGTTGACACATGTATGAGAAGTGATTTGTCTTACCACAAAAATTACATGGGTGAAGATCAAAATAGTTTAACTCATCATGACTAATGTTGTAACAATGTTGCACTGTCTAAGTTCTTCGTCCAACTAATCATCATCATCCAACAAATCCTCAATACCAGTATCAACATGAACATCCTCTGTTATTGCATCCTTATCAACATCTGCATCATCATCCTAGTAATCCTTAACTACACCATCATATATTTTATCGTTACCATTATCTTCAAGTTTCATCTTCTAACCATCAACATTTTAAAAACCACCACTCACAAATGTAATTGGTTTGCAATAATTAGGAATATGAAAAATGTTATCATGATCATTTTCATATCCTAAGCCCTATTTTTTATTTTAACTCCCATTATTCCCAAGGTCTAACGATCCTGACTGACTTATCCTCATATGCCTTGATGTCATTAGTACAGATGTCATATTGGCTTCATCCAACTCATCTTCTTTTTGTTTAAGTTCATTATCCAAGCTTTCGTTTAATGTTGCAAAAACTTAAGTTTCAACAAATGAAAATAATTATAACTTGTAATCATCAAGTACAACTTGAATTTATGGTTCTTTAGTGTTACCATGAAGCGCCTTCAACTTTTCCTTGAACAAATTTGTTTGTGTTTGAAGCATATCAACCTTGTTGTTCATTACATGTAAGAGGTAAAGATAATTGTAATTGTTCCTTTGTTCACAAAAAAATTAGATTCTAGAGGTATGTTGATCACTATGTGCAACTTGTTAAATAGTTCTTCAAAATGTTCCATCCTTGAAGTGCAAGAAGTGCTCTAAGACTAAAAAAAAACACATTTTTGAACCCCCTTATTCAACTTCAAGCAAGTTTTCACAAGTCAATGGTTTAGAAAACAATGTTCTTGCAATGTCCCCATAAAAAGAAAAAAGACACTTAATACACCAAACTCTTGCACAAAAAAATTCTACAAATTATAAGTGCAAGACACTTTTGGTATGATAGGATTTTGTGTGTAAATTTGATGGCAAGTGCATTATCCAATAGCTTGTGCTTATGCTTATGTACTTTTAAATTAGTTTTCTTCTATATGTGTGTCTAGAACAATAGAAGAAAATAAGCATATCGATAGACCATGACACATAATACAAAAACTCCTAAGACCTTCTTATTCATTTTCAAGCGGGCCTAAGACTTGAAGACACAAAATGAAATTTTACCAAGAAAGATGAAAATCTTGGAGATGCATGATCCCTTATAATTTCCAACAAACACATTATAACCCCTTAAATACACAAAAAACCTTATAACTCCAACTCCAATGATATATATAATGCCTTATTAATTTGCAAAAGGAAATTCACCATATGTTAGCACAATGTGGGAAAACCTAAGGTTCAACATTAATATACCAACAAAACCCTAAGATACTTTCTCTTTCGACATCTCCTGTGACTAGATGAAGTATCACCTGAGGCATCTATGGGGATTGCACAAACCAAGTTTCTGTAGTGATGAAGAGAAGGGAGAAAAATCCACTAATCATTATATTTAATCCTTATAACATCAATGCATAAACAAATAATATATTCATAGAAACATATATCTCACTCATGGAAACAAATAACATGTCCTTAGCAATAGATAACATATGTAACAAAATACAACATCTTTGTGCAGTAAATAGAGCATTCATCAAATCATAATCCATAGTCATTCCATCCACAAAAGCTCACTTCTTTGTTATCATCCGAAATAGTTTCTTACAAAATAGGTGCACTATACCCTTCAACTCTCTATCTCTAATCCCCAAAACATCCCACCTAAACTCTTGTTCCTCTCAAACTTTTAGAATAGAATGATTCCAAAAGCACACTCAGAACTACTTCTCACATTCACACCTTTACATATTTATACAATTTAAAATGGGGCTTTAGCTCAATTAATGGACCAAAAGTGCCTAAGACTTTCCTTCTTTTGAGAGCACTTGTCCCTTAGTTGAATTGTTGTGTGTTATGCTCCTTTCACATAGTTCCCCAAAACTATTCCAAAATCCTGCTCCAACAGGCCCATAAAACTCACTTGTGGCTCATCTTGATCCACTCATATTTGTTGCTACACTTTCATTGTTTCCATGAAATTCTTTGGATTTTATTTCATAGTTGAAACCTTATGTTTTGCTTCTGTTTCCTATTCTACAAATCCTTATTTTGTTTTTGTACTATCAATTCCTTCAACTTCTCTGCATTGTACTGTACTACTTGTATTACTACTCCTTGTACAATGACAACTTGTTCTGTCACTCTAAATGATTCTTACCACAATGGATCCAACTTGGGTGCAATGCATTGTTGTTTATCTCTTAACTGGTTGATTTCCAAATATTGCTTCCTGGTTTCAAGCATTGTTTCCATTCAATCTGATGTGGGAAAAGTACTCATCCTTTCTTTGAGTTTTTGCATCTTCTCTTGCATAGATTTTAACTTCAGTTCTATTGCTTGCAGTTCTACATCCTCCATCAACTAAATCCATACTTGTGTGCTTTCTTCATACAACTTGGTCCATTCCTCATCCAATTTCCTTATGATTTCCATTGTGGTTGTGGATGCCTTTCCTCTTTGTTATCTTTCATGTTATGGGGTGCTCGATATTGTAAATGCTTCTAGGTCAACAAGCTTTGTGCAAAAGATTTAAATGGCTTCTTATCTTTGTCACATTTTCTTCAAATGGGATAATACTTCCACTTATACCTCTAGTATGTTGTTGTATACTTCCTCCATTTCCTTTTGCAATATTTTGCTTCTCTACATAGCTTCTTCACGTTCTTGATGAAGTTTATTGTGTTCTATAAGGAGTACTTCATTAGCTGCAGCCACACTGGTGCACTCTATAGAAGTTGGTTATGTGAATGACTGAATCTCTTGTGCAACACTTGTCTACAAGATATGTAACACATCTATGGGTAACTAAAATAAAACAAAATCAAGAGAAATCATTTTCCATGTGTGCTCCTGCATTTTTTCTATGGGAAATGCTAAGTCTCCTATTGATATCTTCAAACTTTGACACAATGTTGGTGTTGATGATGGTTGAGAAGCCATCTTCCGTTGCCCCATGCTCTCTGTATGTTCTTCTTCTTTTCGTCTTGGTGTGATCCTTATAGATTCTAAAATTTGGTGCAGTGAAGCTAACTGCCACTATATCCTCACATGCATTTCTTCCTACTTTTGCGCATCTTGCTACAATGGTTCTTTTGTGACTTCCTTCACCTGATCATCAAGCTTCCCTAAGTTGTCTTCAGTGAATTCCTGAATAACTTTTCCTTTTTTATTTCCTCTTCTTTTGTTGGTGTGATGAAACCTCCTTAGTGTGATCTTTTCACTTTATCTCACGCCTAGTACTATCTCCTGTGTGGTGTAACCCACACCATTCTCTTATTCTCTGTGTTCATGTTCTTCTCATTGATTTATTTGTTTCATCTGCATCTGTGCCTTTTCTGATATTGGGACTTTCCACTCTACGTTTCATTCATTCACAATAACAAAGAAATCTTTCTTTATTACTATGAAGTGCATTGACAACCATTGTTCTTTGAGATCCCTCTTTGCTTCAATGTACATGTGATGAATCCATGCCTTAAATCACACACTTCCTTTGAATGCTTCAAAGGTATGAGGTTGAATGCACACCGTGTTCTCAATACTATGCCTGATTGTTTCCTTGTAAATATAAAAGATGAAATTGTTATCCATCTCCTTGTTCTTATGCGCGGTATTCCATAAGATCACATACCTTGATGCCAGATATGGTTTGTATGTACTTTCCATGAACTGCATCTCTTCTGACACTCTCCATGCAACCAACACAATCAAAATTTAAAAGCCATGCATAGTGAAACTCCATACCTTTTTCCTACACTTATTTGCAGTTAGCTAAGACCTCATTAACCAAAAATGTCACCCAGTTCATTTGCACTCATGTTATGCACTTTTATACTGTTGCTATCACTCTTGTTGGCACCTCATCTTTGTGACATTCCCTCAATATTTTGCAATCCAACACTTGTATCACAAATATTTCCCAATCATTGTTGATACCGGTGACATCCAATATGTGTTTTCCTCTATGTGTATCATATTTGTCCTTCGTTCTTCCTTCCAATGTTTTTTCTTTCTTCTTATCCTTGAACAATGTTGTTGAGTCTTCTGCTAATGCTAGAAATCTAATGATTTGTTCAATAAGTTGGGTATCATTTGATACTGGCTTATCCAAACATAGAAACCCTATGTGAACATAACCTAATAGCAATTGGACACAATTGTTGATTTCTAGACTTTTGCCAAAATGAAGAATTTCCAAAATTCTAGGATGCATGTTCGCTTTAGTCCTAGTGCCCATTGTTGTGGTTCAACTATAACAAAATGTGAATATAGGTGGTTTTTTGCTCAAGTACGTGTCTACTTCTAGATCCATAATCTTGGCTATCTCTGTAATGTCATGGTTTGCATTCTATAGATTTCTTATTGCACCCAACATGTCTCCCTTGACAAGGACCTCGAATGGGATTGTTGGTGTCACAAGGTTGTACTTTGTCACCTCGGTTAAGTTGACTAGCTTCATTGTTGGCTTCCTTAGTGACACATATGATCTTGGAAATCTTGGTTTTATTAAACCTGATGCTCTTGGTGTGTCTTCGTGTATTGGTATTGATAGCTCCTTTGTGCATGCTTTTTGTAATGTCCCTGACCCTCCAAATGGCAAAGAGGATGCTACCACAATACGATCTAACCCGAGCAACTAGCCCCATGAAGTTGTACATAAATAATAAAAACTGAAATGCTTGAAGTAAAAACATGCAAATATGCATAATTATTCAACATATAGCGGAAGAAAAACATACATTCAGGCATTCAACATGTTCATCATAATTCATTAAACATTAAATATGATTGCAGAGATTGAACACAAGAATACTTATCTTATGAAGAATTCATCCCGTAACCAGCTATGTCGCTGCAACGTTCCACCCAACCATAGGCCAGTGTGATCCTTAATCTCTCAGCAACACTACCACCCCTGAGCTGGGCATGATTCCCTAAGGAATAAGGAACTAAGCAGGCTCACACATAGCCAAAGATACACTAATCAGCCAAGCCAACACAGTGGGTTTAACAGGCTATTCAAGAGACTAGGGAAACTAGATGCTAAGCTAGTGGGCTCACTGAAGAGATAAGGACACCTACACCAGAGATTTCTTGACTTCTAGGACACCCACACACACCCAACACAAGGAATTAGTCCCTTCTCTGCTACACAGTCCCTCAGGCCCTGACTTCCCTTCCAGTGTTATTCATGGGTTGTGGAGAAGAAAGCGAGCCCTCTAGATCTGTCTATGAGGATCCCAAAGACACCAGGTTTTTCAAGAATACCAAGCCTTCATTCCCACTCCAACATAGTCCAAAGACCAACCACTGCATACACACAACAAAACAAGCAATTCATAGCTCTGTGAAAGATAAAGGGGACCCGATGGAAACCAAGAATGGTGAACGCAACTCAAACTAAGCAAGGAAATTTCAGAGTTGTTCTTGGCCCTAACATGGCCAAAACAACTTGGCAGTAACCCACACACATGGGGAAAACAACATCTCCGATCTCACCACTGACGCAATGGAAAATACACAGCCCGAAATTGGAAGAGGAGATCAGACTCTCAGCATGGACATGGAAATGTATACATAGAACCACAAATCTGGTAAGGAAAAATGCACACACACACAGCCCAAAATTTGGAAACAAAGACTGAACCAGTCGCTACATGCACGCATGGCAACTGAGTGTTTGCGTGAGGAAAAATCCCAAATATGCGCGTGAGGAAAAGAAATACCGTCCCTGTGTGATAATGGAATGCATTTTATGTACAAAACTTATAAATATAATTATAATTAGTAAGACAGGGGTTAAGGAATTTTCCCTATTAAAACTTTGATTTCGGCTCCAATCTTGGGTTTCCTTCTGCCATAGCGGAAATCCTTTCAACATTAACCTGCCTTGATGGCAAGGTCTTCCTCTTCATGCCACCACTGCACCGAAATATTGTTCGATCTACAACCGTCGCTGTTGCGGCTGGATCTTCTTTTTTATTCCACTATTGTAGCGGCTTAATCTTCCATCTCCTCCTGCTGTAGCAGCTTCAGTTTCTTCTTCCAGCCATTGGCGTAGCAGCTCCTATCCTTTCTTTTGCTTGCCACCATTGCGGCTCGATGTTCATCTTTCACCCGTAATGGCAGCCCCCTTTACCTCTTCCTACCGCCGCCGTGACGCCTTGAAGCTTGAGCTCTATCCACAACGATAGAAGAACCTCGAACCTCTTTTTTCTCAAGCCGTCGCCATCCAACACTTGGAAAAATTTTGTAATTTTTATTTCACAGTGAAAAATCCCACTGAAAACTCATTTTTTTTTGTCATATCAGATCCCTTCCCAACTAGCCTTCCGATGTATCGGATCACTAGTTGAATACACTTCCGATGCCTTGGCAGACCGATCTTCATTCGTCTTTCGATGTACATCAGATCATTATTCCTCTGCCTTTCGATGCACATCGGCGTACCAATCCTCTATTTTCTTCTGACGTTGTGGACTAATCTTCCTCTAGCTTCCGATACACATCGGTTGACTGATCCTCTAAAATTTTCCGTCGTTACGGACCGATCTTCCTCTATCTTCTGACGCTTCGGCTGACCAATCCTCTATTCCTTTTCGATGCTTTGGATCGATCTTCCTCTGTCTTCCAACGCTTCAGCTGACCGATCCTCTAAATTTTTTGGACGTTTCCTAAACTCAGAAAAATTTTCGAAAAATTTATCTTCTTTCTTCTGCCGCCGCATCAGCTGGTTGATCATGTAACCTTTTTCGATACTTTGGCTTCCTTCAGGAAAGCCTTGTTGACACCTCATAAAATTTTCTTCTTTCTTTCGTTGCCACGTCGACTCCCTCTCTGTCTCTTTTCCGACACTCGTTGGCTCGAACCATCTGACACTCATCGGCGTAATCCTAGACTTCTAGCCACCGCTGCGGCTCCATCATCCTCTTCTCACCGCCGCACATCGGAGAAGTTCCACACTTCCTTCTGCCCAAGCCTTCCACCGCTGTGGCTCCAAACACAATTTCCATTCGTCGTTGCAGAAATTTTTTCAGCTTTCTCCTGATACATAGGTGATATTTTCCTTTTCTTGCCGACGCGGAATATTTTCGGCACTTAGAAAAATTTTCAATTTTTCTTCTTCTTCTTCGCATCAGCAAAAATTTCAATTTCTACTCGCCACACATTGGGTTGATCCCCTTTTATCTTGCTGATATGCACCGGCTTCATCCTAGTCTTTCATCCGCCATCACCAGATCAGAAATAATTTCATCCTTCATCCACCTCCATTGCAGCTTGAACCCACCAACACAACCGATGTATCGACTCCAGTCTTCCTTTTCCTGCCAATGTATCGGCCCTCCTTTAGAAACCAATCTGCCATTACGGCTCTTACTTCATTTGTCCGCCACCGACAAGCCAACACTTAGAAGAATTTTTCAAAATCTTTCATCTGCGGGTCCTTGTCGGCTATGTCTCGGCTCACCCCAGCCGAGACCATCAGCTCCTCTTAGCTGAGACCCTCGGCTCCTCTCAGCTGAGACCATCGACAAATTCTAGACTTAGAAAAATTCTCGATATTTCTTTCCGCTAGGGCTGCATTGGGTGGACTTCCACCTAGGTTATCTGCTGCATCGAATGAGCTTCAGTCATTCAACGTATCGGATGGGTTTCAGCCTAAGCCATCCGATAATTTCCATACTTAGAAATTTTTTCTGAAATTTTCCTATCATTGACATTTTCTCTGATTTCTCATCTTTCCCCTGTTAGCCTGTGTTGAACAGGGATTAATTCTACCTCTGCTAGCTGATTTCCTTGGCCCATAGAGGCCCAATATTGCAACATGTACTTTGATACCACACTATAACATCCCCAACCCTCCAACCATCGAAGAGGATGCTACCACAATACGATCTAACCCGGGAAACTAGCCCCATGAATTTGTACATAAATAATAAAAACTGAAATGCTTGAAGTAAAAACATGAAAATATGCATAATTATTCAACATACAATGGAAGCAAAACATACATTCAGGCATTCAACATGTTCATCATAATTCATTAAACATCAAATCCCGCAACTAGCTACGTCACTGCAATATTCCACCCAACCATAGGCCAGTGTCCTCCTTAATCTCTCAGAAACACTACCACCCCCGAGTTGGGCATGATTCCCAAAGGAATAAGGAACTAAGCAGGTTCACACATAGCCAAAGATACACCAATCAGCCAAGCCAACAGAGTGGGTTTAGAAGGCTATTCAGCAGACTAGGGAAACTGGATGCTAAGCTGGTGGGCTCACAGAAGAGCTAAGGACACCTACACCAAAGCTATCCTAACTTCTAGGACACCCACACACACCCAACATAAGGAATCAGTCCCTTCTCTGCTACGCAGTCCCTCAAGCCCTGACTTCCCTTCCAGTGCTATTCATGGGTTGTGGAGAAGAAAGCCAACCCTCTAGCTCTATCTATGAGGTTCCCAAACACACCAGGTTTTTCAAGCATACTAAACCTTCATTCCCACTCCAACACAGTCCAAAGACCAACCACTGCATACACACAGCAAAACAAGCAATTCATAGCTTTGTGAAAGAGAAAGGGGACCTGATGGCAACCAAGAATGGTGAGCGCAGATCGAATTGAGCAAGGCAATTTCAGAGTTGTTCTTGGCCCTAACATGGCCAAAACAACTCGGTAGAAACCCACACACATGGGGAAAACAACAGCCCCGATCTCACCACTGACGCAATGGAAAATACACATCCCAAAATTGGAAGAGGAGATCAGACTCTCAGCATGGACAGGGAAACGTATACATAGAACCAAAAATCCGGTAAGGAAAAATGCACACACACACAACCCAAAATTTGGAAACAAAGACTGAACTAGTCGCTGCATGCATGCGTGGAAACTGAGTGACTGCGTGAGGAAAAATCCCAAATCTGCATGTGAGGAGAAGAAAGACTGTCCCTGTGTGAGAATGGAATGCTCGTCTTTAGCTTCTATGTGAGGGAAAATGAAGGACATCTCCTCTGGGATTTCATGTGGTTAGGAGCTGACATCCCTATCAGACTGACGTTGCCCATGCAGATGTCTTCCCAAGGCAATAACTGCCCCCAACCAACTCTTGCTGAATTAATCCGGTTGGTAGTTGAGACAAGGAAAGGTGAGTATGACAAAAAGGATGGTTAACATCTATATGGGTTCACCTCTTGACACTTGAATTTTCCCCATTGGATCAAGTTTTAATAGTCCCCCCTCCTTATCCTTAGGAAAATCATGCCCTTTTCATTATCGTTGCATTGATACAACTGGTTGTATGTTTTTTATTAATTTTTCATACACACATGTTGTCCAACATTTTAATGTGCATGGCTAGCACAAAATACCATCGACATCACTTCCAATCGCCAAAACACAAAACACTAATTCATGGTGGGGCCTTTGCCTTTAGCTACACACAATGATTAATTACAATATTACATCATATACCTTTTAATGCAAACGGGGTCAAAACCTAGGTATTATGCTTTTCTTGTTGATAGAAGCATTGCTTCCTTTGGTGGTGCCATGGGTCTCTGCAACTATACTCTGTTGGAAATTCACTCTATTTGCAACTTGGCTCTACTTGGATCAACTCAACTCTAAATTCTCGAAGAATTATTCCCTTCTTTTATCATCCCTTCTTTTCTTTTATATCCTAATGTCAGTTGTGTCCTTCCTCTTCACACATTAATTTTCTTTCAATGCATGACCTAATTATGTGGTTCTTGATCTGGATTCAATCTAGATCGACCATCTATCCAAATATCATTGTCATTTATTTCATTTGTGATGTCGTATTTTCATTGCCTCAATGTCATTTATTCTCTTTAACGCTTTTACTGGTTCACTACACAAATATTCATCCTAGATTTCTTTGTGCGGAATTTGATTTTCCTTTCTACATGTATTATGTGTAATCTAAAAATTCCTTTTCCTTCTACAACATTTTTTTTAAATAATTATGTTACGGAGTTAGGTTACTATGTGAAAGGACAATTGTCCTTATATAGTTTCAACCAACTTTTATTGACAAATGCTTCCATGGTTTCTCCGCTCAAATTTTCAACTAAACAACACCTATATTTGTCACAAACTTGATCATATATGGACCCAACTAGTGCGTTCAAACTTTCCTATGTGCTTCAAAAACTTGTTGTTATGGAGAAAAACTAGATATTCTACCTTGAACTTATTTTGTTTAATATGTCTATCATCCCATACCTTTTTGTGTGCTTTCTGAACTTGTTGATGAAATCCTATGATGCAGTGCTATTCCTCCAGTTCCTCTAGTTTTGATAGTATTTTCTCTACTGCATCAGAATACATGAGCTCGTTTAGTATAGATTTGACACAATCAAATCCATGGGCATAACTACCTCCTGACCATACACTAATTGAAAGGGTATATATCCTATAAAATCATTGCATGTTGTCCTATATGTTCATAATACTATGGGAATCCTTAGGCCCCACATCTTGATTTACATTGCATATCTTTGTCAGTGGATTCTATAGGATCTTGTTAAATGATTCCATTGTTCCATTTGCTTGAGGGTGGTAATGTGTGCTCTTTTAGTGATAAATATGAAATTCATCTGTCAAAGTTGCAATTGTTTTGTTTAGAAAATGGGTCCCCTGATCACTCATAAGGATTCTCATACATCCAAACCCTGTAACATTGTTCTCAAATAAAAACCACACATCTATCTGCAAGTTGCAATCTCTGATAGGTTCTTCTTCATCCCATCAATTCAAGTAATTTATTGCAGTGATTATATATATTGCACTTGACCTTTTTGTGGGTGGATTGATCGGTCCAATGAAATTAAATTCCCATTTTTCAAAATATTACAATGTAACATGTGGTATTAAAGGAATCTCATCTCTTCTGTATGTCTTTTCTATTCGCTGACAGACATCACATGTATGCCATAACTCCTTAGCATCTTTTTGAAGGGTGGGACACCAAAGTACTGCATGAAAAATATTTTGAGCGATCGCTTTGCCTGCATAGTGTCCTCCCATAACTCCTTCTTATGCATATGACAATACAATAAGTGTATTGTGTTCTAATACACATCGTCACATAATACCACGAGCACCTAACTTATACAAATTCCCTGCTATAAGTTGATAATTTTCTGCCATAGCCACTAATTATTTCTTTTGCATGACTATAAAGTCAGGTGGAGCTACTCCTATGCTCAAGAACTAGATAATATCCGTGAAGGAATCATCGACCATCTATACTACAAACAAGTGCACATATGGCATATTGTCATCCATATTTCATGTATCTTCTCCTGTGAGTATGCTTTACAAATGCTCAAGTATTGAATTTGATTTCCTTGGTTTCACAACCACTTCAAAGTCATACTCCTGAAATAATAATAGCCGTTGGCATATCTTCCCTCCCGACATTGGCTTATTGACTAAGTATCACAACACATAATGATATGTGTACATCTTAAAGTGTGATACCAACAGATAATTCCTAAACTTATGTAGTGCATACACCATTTCCAATCCTTCACGATCCGTAGTAGTGTAATTTTGTTTAGTAATACACAACTTCCTACTGGAAAAAGAAATGGGGTGATCCAAACATCACTCCCTTGACAGAGATAGAACTACGCCTAATGCTATAGATGATGCATCTATGTGGACATGGAATTCCTTCTTCCAATATGGAAATACCAAAATGGGTGCATTAACAAGTTTATGATTCGAATCCTTCCAAATTTAGTTCAAATTCCTTGTTCCATTAAAATCTGACATCCTTTTTTAACAAGATTTCTATCGAGCTATGATCTATGCATATCCCTTGATAAAGTTCTCGTAGTACCCCATATACCCAAAGTTTCTGGCAATTGTTGCACAGATGTAGGTGGTGGCATATCAACAATAGAAACAATTTAAACTATCTGCATCTATGCAACATTAAGCATAAAGTTTCATATTCCATGTGCTTAATGTTCCAAAACAAATGACTATATATTGGTAGAATCCATATTCCATCGCAAAGGGTGTCTTATGCCTATATTCTTGCACAATCTTGATATAATGGTATCCATAGGATCCATCAGTAAATGAGTAATATTCCTATCCTCCTACATTTTTCATTGCTTTATTCGTAAATGGAGTAGGAAATGTGCCATGTAAGCAAGCATCATTTAATTTGTGTAGATCTACACAAATTTTGAGTCCACTCATTTTCTTGTTTCGAACCACCATTGGACTGTTTCATTCTGACTTTTCCACATGTTCAATAATCCTAGATTTCAGCATCCTATATATTTATGCTTTTACTTTCTTCTTATACAATGGGTTCAACTGGTACAGTCTTTTCAGCATTTAGTTTGTGTAGATCTACACAAATTTTGAGTCCACCCATTTTCTTGTTTTGAACCACCATTGGACTGTTTCATTCTGACTTTTCCACATGTTCAATAATCCTAGATTTCAGCATCCTATATATTTATGCTTTTACTTTCTTCTTATATAATGGGTTCAACTGGTACAGTATTTTCTGTACTGGCTTGGCATCCTGCTTCAAAGGGATCCTGATTTCCCCTAACTCCCTAGTAATCACTTTCTTTTTTGGAAATGTAGTTGGGAACATGTCCCTGTATTCTCACAATTCATCAAAAATATTCTCAATAGTTTCTTCTTTCCAAGAATCCCCAATATTTTTGAACTTGGGATTATCATTCATACCAATAATCACCTTATGTGTTTTCAATGGCTTTGCATAGTCGACATATCCAAGTTCAGGACCCTTTATTTCATGCTCTCCTTCAATTTATGGCACTTGTAAATTTCTCAGATCTTCATCCTCCTAGTCTCTTCCAATAACAATATAACATTCCAAAACCTCTTTAACAGTTGCAGATGCTATGGACAGACTGAATAGGGATACTAGTCCCACCGCATCTTATGATGTAAAGTATTATGGGGAAAAAATATTATGGCTCGAGGTAGTACCACAACAGACCGAGTGACACCATAAATACACTCAATTCCCAAATATTATATAAAAACATGAAATTATAGCATTAAAATGATAAGGCCCTTACCTCAACTGGATGTCCAAATAAGACCATTATTGAGCTCTCGATCCAATGCTCTTCACTTGCAACTTGTCCTCAACAACGAAGGTATACAAGGATATAAAATGCATATAATTTTTTAGCAAATAGCATAATCCATGAACATATTAATAAGTAAATATACCCAATGAATATAATATAAACATTTGCAACACGAACTGGGAAATAAAAGAGTATTTCTATTAATATATTGAACATAAGTACATAGTGACAACCTTTTATCGGCAAATTGTCGAAACCAAGAAACTAATTTCCTCCACCTAGGCCTCCACCACTTCAATCCTTCATACAATGGAAATATCGCAAGTTCAAGGAGTAATTAGGTTCCTCCTTCACAAGATAGGGAAGAGCTTGGGAAATGGACATAAAAGAGTTTCAATCTTACAAGGACAAAGAGATGCAAACTCAAGGCATGGAAATGGGAAAAAATTTATCCATAGTTTCTTTACTCTCCAGCTTCTCCTCCCAAAATGGCTCAATAATTATCCCTTAAAGGATATGAAGGGTCGAATTCGGGAATTTTCCAGTATATGGAAGGTCAAGGATCATAAAAGTTGTGACTTGGAAAGGAAACCTCAAAATATTTTTAATTTTGAGCATGATATGTGATGTATGCAAGCTGCAGTGGAAAAAGATGTGTATACACGAGCTGTAGTGTTGTTGACCCATGTTCATAAACAAAAATATGATTTCAAAATACATTATCTCGATGACTTCAAAATATGCTATGCTGCACACTACATCAATATTAATATTCACCTTGTCAGTCTTCCAATTGGAACAATCCTATGCTAATTTGCTAGCTTCAACTGAATATGTGACTATGGAAATTTAGCCCAAGCTTAGAATAATTGAACTCACAAAATTGCTTGAAAATATGCAAGAAACACTTTCCATAGAAATGACTCCCGCAACAAAGTGGCTGAACATTGCAAAGAGAACAACGTCCATTTTGAATATACCCACCATTGGGATAGAGAAGAATCTGTCTTCCACAGTGCATTGAACATGACAGCCTTAAGGAGAAGGTTAAAAAAGAAGATCAGCACCAAAGGTGGGAAGGGGCAGGATGAACAAGCAAAAGCCGATGAAGAAGCCAGGAAAAGAAATGAGGAAGCCTAAAGGTTGGCCCAAGAAGCTGCAGGGTGGCTACAGGGAGAGGAGGAAGAGAAAAGAAGAGCTACCCAAGAGGCAGCCAAAAAAGCAGAAGAAGATGCGAGAAATGAAGAAGAAGAAAATAAAAGGAAGCTTGATGAGGAGCTTCAGAAACAGGAAGCAGAGAGGCTAAATCTGACTCAGACAGAGACAGAACAATCAACCTCTGACACAGCTAGCGGTCAGACCCAGGACATGGAGAACCCTGAGGTTCAGGACCCAGAAGTACCGGCTGTCAGCATACCTGGATAGTCTATGGTCCACACACTTAAATTGGTCCCTTTTGTATAGAAGGTAGGGGAAGAAATCCCTGATTTTAATACTGTCTTCTATGATAAGGAAAGAAAGAGGATAGTGAAGAGGACTGAAAAGAAGGTCGAAACAGGAGGTCTGTCCAGGAAGATGATAATGGATACAACCGTTGTATATGGGACAAACCGAGATCCCAGATTCACCATTAGGGAAGGAGCTGCATTGATCCACACTTTGGAGGATAATGTAGACAAAATCATGACAATTCTGGAGCAATCCAAGAAGTCTTCTTCTTAGCTGAAAGACACATTAAGAAAGGAAAGAGAAGAAAACAGTAAGCTAAAGAGAAAATATGAGGACATGCAAAAAGAGATGAGGTCTTCAAAGGATGAACTGCAGGTTCTTCAAGTAGAAAGGAGGTCTATGGAAACTACACAAGAGTGTCTGGAGAGAGTGCAGCAAGAGTATCAGGAGCTAAGGGTTGAAAAGGAACAGCTGCTAGGAAAGATAGAAGACTTAGAGATGCAAAAGACCACCTTGGAGGCAAATGAGAAGCAAGCTCAAGAACAAGAGGTGAAACTTCGAGAGCATATTTCTTCTCTAACAACCACTTTAGAAGAAGCAAAAGAGCAGCAGGTTGACCTCCAACCTTTCAAGGAACATGTGTTGGCACAAAAGGCCAAGATGCTTCAGCTGCAGACCGCCATAGAAGAAGAGAGATGCAAAGTTTTGCAAATAGATGACCGTTTAGAGGAAATTCTGGAGACTTCCTCTTATTTTCTTGATAGACCGCAGGATGTCCTGGAAGTCCTGACTGCAAGAATGGCAAGGATGGAGAATGATGAAGAAACTCCTGCAGAGCTGCCCTCGAAGGATCGACAGGCCCTTAAGCAGGGTTATGAATTATTAGAGTTTGCTATAAACACAGCAGAGGATTTCAAAATGGCTGATAGAAAAATGAAAGGAACATGCACAGAATTTTTCAGAAGGCTCCTAATTACCTATAACTAGTGCCAAGTAGAGGCTGAGCAGAGGCTAGATGTTTTTCCAGACCACAACTCATTTGTGGAGATTTTACAGAAGAGGTATCAGGAGGAGGAAGGAAAAATACAGCACATTAAGTCCCTCGACCACCAGGTCTTAAGGAGTGAAGTAGACCATTCCACCATCAGTGTGAAGCTTTTGGAGGATCAAATTTGTTTGAGTGCAGCCAGAATTGAGGCCATCAAGAACCAAGTTTTGAAGTTTGAGATAAACATTCAATTTTTGGAACCTTGTGCGTTTGAAGCATCGCCTCTGAGGCTTTGGCATGGAAGAAATTTCTGAATACTCAAGTGGGGCCCTCCTCGTGAAGGACTGTTCACTTGTGTAATATGTAACGAATTTGTAAACATTTGAGGAAAGTGAAATTTTGGGAGGAGAAGAGTTGGGAAGCCCAAAGTTTATTTGTGGGAAGCCCAACAGTCTCATCCTTTTTTGTATAAATATAGGAGATTTAGAAGAACAAGGGGCTTTTTCCCAGTGAGACATGTAAAGGGATATTGTAAGAAGAACTACTTTTTTTTGCAATAAATAATTATTGTTTGCCTGTAGGAGAAAGTTTGGTGGGACGTTCAAATTCTATGCTATGGATTGGTGAAAGATGAACTATTTATTTTTTCTAGTTTTTGTCCATTAACTGTGAGATCGTTCTAACTCTTAGAGCCTATGTTCTTGTTTGAATGATTTCTGGTTTATTCTGTGAAATTACCACCATGAGTAATGAATGCTGTTCATAGACAATTGGCTATCTGATTGTCTAAATATCTTTAATTGTTCATGCATTATGGGAAGGAATATCAGCTAACTGTAGTTTCTCTTTATATTGCATGTACAATATACATTACTCATAAATAAGTTAGAATTTAGCTCCCCGGGGATAGATAGATAATTAGTTTTACTTTATTGCTGCATATGTGATTTAGATGCTTGTGAGTTCTAAGACGAGAGGTAAGATCCTGCGCATCACGTTGTGACTACTCCTTGCATCCTTTATCACCCTGCATGGTTAATTAGGCACGTGCATATCATACTTTAAATCAAAAAATACAAAAATATACACGGTGGACCGAGCCGCAACCGGTAAAACCTTTTAGTTTTGTTTTTTGACCTACGGTAGCTGGACCACAAACTGGACGGATTCCTTACACCAAACAGTCACGGGCTAGTTGGGAATGTTGACTGGGGAGAATCCCTTGCTGTTGTTGCCTGCAAATTTCCAGGCCTCAACAGAAGGATATTGAATATGTGATAATCCACAAACTCTTGATTGTATTAATTTACATTAGCCATCAATAGATAGATATAGGCCACTTATAAAGTACATACTCCAACGATTCGAAAGCATTAGGTTGCTATTCGAATCAATACAAAAGCAGGCTTACTAAACTAGTCAAAATACCCCATATGCGCATAAAGAACTTTCCAAATCAGTTAAGATGCTAACAAATTTGATGAATGAGTACAAATTTGATGAATGAGTATGTACAACTCAAAAGTAATGAAAATTTGAATTTATCATGCTTCTACATGGCAGTCTACCTTAAAACTAGCTTTAGCTTTTGCCTTAAAACTACAGAAAAAACTGGAAAATATGGATAAGGAAGTAATGCACAGTTTCTATTCTGGGTAGTCTATGGGTTGGCAGAATCTTATCGAGGATATTTCTAACTCACTCCATGAGGAATTTTTGGCAAGTTTGATTTCAAAAATGGAATTGGGTGCAAACTAGCTAGTGTAAGAACTAGGAATTAATCAAAAAGATTATTGATTTTATCCTAAGTCTTGGGTTGGGTTTTGATTATTCTAGCACCCCCTCACAAGCCTGAAACTATGTACAATATTAGAAAAACATCAGAAAAATATCAGAGATATAGGTCCTAGCAACAAGGTGTAGTCACCCTTTACATATTGCTTGTCCATACAAAACAAGGAAAGAGGCAAAACCATAAGTGGGAAAATCCTCCCTCAAACATGGGAATGAACAAAATTGTATGAAATATGGTATTCAATTTGTCTTCACCACATGATAAAATATCCCAAGCAGTGACTTGAGAGTGTTGAAGGTCCTCTCAGAAAACATCTTAGTGAATATGTCTGCAACTTTCTCAGATGATGCGTAATATTGCAGATCAATGACCCCATCATGCACAAGTCCTCTGATGTAGTGCATATGGATATCAATGTGTTTGGTTTGTTGCATAAGTACTGGATTAGTTAATATTCTAATGGTACTCTGGTTATCACAATAGATGAATTTATAATTCTCTGACTCGATCCCAAACTCCCCAAGTATTCCCTACAACCACAAACATTGAGTATCTGCATTCACAACTCCTCTGTACTCTGCCTCTATAGATGAAAGTGCAATTGCACTTTGTTTCTTACTTGACCAGCTGATTGGTCCATATACAAGAATAAACACATATACATAAGTTTAATTTAGATTAGTGTTATCACCTTCCCAATTAGAGTCAGTAAAACCAACTCACTCTAGGCTAGGTTGTGGAACATAGAGAATCCCATGAGTTTTTGTTCCTTGTACAAAGTTTAGGATTATTTTTTTCTTCCCTCCAATGAATTTCATGGGGCTGATACATGCATCTGGAAGCCACACTCATTGCATAATATATATCAGGTTGAGTATGAGTCAAATAAAGAAGACAACCAACCAGTTTCCTATACAGGGTGTCATTTTCCAATGGAGTTGACTAGGATTCTTCAAGCTTAACTATTGAAAGGAAAGGAGTCTTTCTTGGATTGAAATCCTTCATTCTGAACTTATTCAGCAGATCTGAAGCATACTTGGACTGATGTACCTTGGTTCCAATATCTGAAGGAAAAATCTCAAGCCCCCAAAATTGGCTTAACAATCCCATATCAGTCATATAGAAGGCATGGTTCATTGCATCCTTCAAGGAGGTAATTTATTTGTAGGAACTTCTTGTGATAAGAAGGTCATCCACATAAAATACAATGATTATTAAGGAACCATGAATCATCTTCAAATAGAAATTAGGATCAGACTTGTATCTACAATAGTTCAGTGATAGAAAAAATCTACCAATCCTTTCATACCAAGCTCTAGGAGCTTGTTTTATCCCATACAATGATTTATTCAACCCGCACACAAGAGATTGATTAGGCACAAAACCTCCTAGATTCTGCATATATATTTCTTCTTTCATATCGCTATGTAGGAAAATACTCTTTACATCCATGTGATGTACTTCCCACTGCCTGGAAACTGCAATGGACAAAACTAGTCTTATGGAGTCCATCTTTGCAACTGGTGCAAAGGTCTCGTTGTAGTCAATTACTTGGAATTGGGAGAATCCATTGGACACCAACCTTGCCTTATAATTCATAGGATAACCACCATCATAAAATTTATATTTGAAAACCCTCTTACACTTGACTAGATTTCTCCATGGGGGGAGAATGACTAGATCCCATATGTCATTCTTTTGGAGCGAATGAAATTCCTCCTTCATTGTTGTTTTCCATAGTGGGTCTTCACATGAATATTAATATGTCCACAGATCCGATTCAATCATTATAAAAAATCTATCAGCAAAGAAAGAGTCCTTGATAGAAAGGGAACTCTTGAATTGATATCTAGTCCTCATAGAATCTCTAGGATTCCTAGCTAGTTCCCTAGCTGCTTGGATGGTCTTTGCTACCCACTTTGGCCTTGTGGGGATTTTTGGATATGAATTTAAATCATCATTATTAGACTTATCAAAATTACAAAGTTCATTAGTTCCCTCACTTACAACCAAAGGTGGAGGAGGTGAGGAGAACTCCCCAATTTCTGCTGTTACCATAGGCTCTTCTTCAAACTGAACACTCCTTTCAATGAAATATTTTTGAGTGCTCATGTTGATCAGCTTGTACCCTTTGGAATATTCATAATACCCAACAAATCGACACTCTTGGCTTTGAGGTTCCAAATCCCTCCTTTTGTCTGATGGAATTCTAGCCCATGCTCTTGAGCCAAAAATAATGAAATGAGACACATCTAGTTTGTGCCCACTCCAAGCTTCGAAAGCAGTAAATCCATCAAGCTGCTTGTGAGGCACCCTTTTCTGGATTTAGGATGCATAGTTTATATATTCATCCCAAAACATTGGTGGAAAAGTCTTAGAATCGAACATACAAGTAGCCATCTCCTTGAGACTTCTATTCTTCCTCTCAGCCACACCATTCTGGTGAGGTGTATAGGGAATAGAGTGCTGCGTATGGATACCTTCATCTTCAGGATAATTAATGATATCAGAGTTGAAATATTCACCACCATTATCAGATTTGAGGATCTTGATTTTCCTTCCAGACCGATTCTCAACCAAGGCCTTGAAAACCTTGAGGTGGTAAAAAAATTCAGACTAGAGTTTAAGGAAGTAAACCCAACAATAACTGGAAAAATCATATATGAAGGTTAAGACATACTTGGCTTGAATCATGGACATATGAGCGAAGGGACCGAAAATGTCACCATGGATGAGATCAAGAGGTGCTGAGGTTCGCTCATGGCTAACTCTCTCATATTTATGCTCTGGATGTTTTCCTAGAATGTAACCTTCACAGATTCCTTTGGAAGAATTTATCTTTCGTAATCCTGAAACCATATATTTTTCACACAAATATGAAAGGTATTTATATTTTATATGACCAAACGTCTCATGCCAAAGTTTTCTTGCTTCACTGGAATGGGTGAGGAGAACATAGGGGTTAGAGAAAGGAATGAAGTGTGAGAACCTATAGACTTTAGAACTATGATCCACAAAACCTTTAGCAATGAATCTACCATTCGCATTATCAGAGATTTCAACTTCATTGGGAGAGAAAAAAACATTCTTAGGAGACCCAATGTGGGTCATCTGGTAGACTGACAAGAGATTAGCAGCAAGACCTAGGACATATAAGACATTATTGAAGGAACCATGGTCAAAATCAATGCTACCTTTATCCTTAATTTCAGTTTCCAAATTATCTCTCAGCAAAATATTAGGACCCTTCGAATCATCAAGAGATGAGTAGGATTCCTTTGTTGAAACCATGTGCCTAGAAGCTCCACATTCTATGATAAAGGAAGGAGATATTGTCATGCTTCCAACTAGGGCATGCACTCTCTCTTGGTCTTTGAAATTGGATCCTCCTTGCTTCTTGCTTGTGCTACCAGGGAGGGAGATGTTGTTCTTCTCCAAGAGTTGAGTCAGTGCATCTATCTACTTCTTCATGCAAGAACCTTCAAGACGAAATCCCTTACCACAATATGCGCACTTTCTACCTTCACCTTTACCTTCTTCTAAAAATTCTTCTTCTTGGAGTTTGAGGACTCCTCTCAAGACTTGGCATTGTCTCTTTTTTGATTTGGAGGATTATTATCCTTCTTCTTATCTTTGAAATTCACCTTGGAATCTCCAGTAACCAAAGCTTGATTTTTGGAAGGTTTGACGATGCCCATCAAGACCAATTTGTATTGCTCCTAAGTCAAGGATTCCATGAAATCTGCCAGCAAAGGAATCTTCCAATTTCAAGCTATCAACTTGTTTCCATGGAAGGACGAAACCAATACTAAGTAATTAGGACCAAGATTCAAAAGGATGGCCAATATTAGTTGTTCATCTTCTTTGTCAATCCCACACTATTTTAGTTGCAAAACTAGTGATTTGAATTTCGAGAAGTATACTTGCAAGGGTTCGAAACTGCTTGGACTCAATGTTATCAACTCATTCTCCAGTTGATAACCTCTCATATTATATGTCTTCCTAGATAAATCTTGAAGTTTCTCCCATACTCCATTCGGTGATGTAAGACCATATGCCTCATATATCCTATTATGCCATTTGATATTCTCTGCTGCTGCATTAGGCTCTGCTTACATTGCCATGATTAGTTTGAAGAGGCCTTTACTCCTCATTATAATCTCCATCCTTTCCTTCCATTCAAAGTAGTTGAATGGAGTCAATATGATTGGTTGAGATTGACCCATTCTTAAGCAACTGCCCCCTTGACCAGACAATCTACGCTCCCAATGAGTGATGTCGACCCTGAAAAATAAAATTGAAAAGGATAACAATCAAGATACTAAGGATATGATACCACGTGGAAATTTAGCTCAATATTAGAACAATTGAACTCACAAAATTTCCTGAAAATATGCAAGAAATGCTCAAGAAGGAGACTGAATATGTGATAATCCACACACTGTTGATTTTATTAATTTACATCATCCACCAATAAATAGATATATTCTGCTTATAAAGTATATACTCCAATTATTCGAAAGCATTAGGTTACTATTTGAATCAGTACAAAAGTAGGCTTACTAAACTAGTCAAAATCCCCCATAGGTGCATAAATCACTTTCCAAATCAGTCAAGCTACTCATGAATTTGCTGAATGAGTATGTACATATCATAATTGATGGAAAGTTGAATTTATCATGTTTTTACATGAGGAAAATAAGGGAGGTGAGTTTGTGCAAAACACAAGGCAGTCTACCTTAAACTAGCTTTTGCTTTTGCCTCAAAACTGCAGAAAAAGCTGGAAACTCTGGGTAAGGAAGTAATGCATAGTTTCTATTCTGGGAAGGATGTGGTTTGGAATAATATCATCAATGTATATTTTTCACAAGTTTCAGGCTTTGGTTATAAGTTAACAAATTTATCTCAGTTTATTGCAAACCCAGAAATTTAAATGCTGGAAATAAACATAAATTTCAGACTTAATAACACTACTGTAACTTCACTTTTTTCATGGATAGAAAATAAAAAATATGCACGCCATTCAACACACAATACTCAGAAATTTTTGGCCAATGGCCCTGGAAAAACCCACAAGGGGAAAACCAGTCAGAGAGAGAGAGATTTTTATTATCAGGAAATTTACAGCAAACTTAGAAATTTTCAAACCAACTTATATCAACCCGGAAGAGAAAATTTATGCCTTTTTTTGTGCCAAACAAGAAAAATCAATCTCGTATTTTTTTGCTATTTTATGCCTCAATTTTGTGTCGTTGTATGGACTGACTGTACAAACCTTGAAATCCGTGCCCGTAAATTTGTTTTATCGAAAATCATTCTTGTTGCTTCGAAAACTGTACCATGCGAACCAACAATAAATGTTGTTGTCCTCTCCTCGATTTTTGTTCCCTCTTTGCTATTGTCCTTTCCCTCAATTTGTGTACTGCAATTTTTTTTCTCTTTCTCAAAAAAATGGAAACTTTCTCTCTCAGCTCTCTCCTTCACTTCAATCTACAAAAGTGTGGAAAATGACCTTCCCTTTCCTTTTTGAGAGAACCCTAGGGTCCATCTAATCTAACGGTGGAGATTAGATTAGATCGATGGATGAGGTTATATGCTCACATTTATTTCTCATAAATATTAATTTCACTCACCCACTTAAATTTATCAAAAAGTTACTTTACTCTCTAAAGTCAAATTAAATGCTCCACTTAAGTCATTTAATGCAAGGGTCACTTTATTTCCCATTTTACGTGACTAAGACTAAAGTCACCTAGGGGAACACTTTCCTAGGTACAAAATTAACACTCCCTCTTGTTGAGGAAGGTGTTCTGCACCACTCCCAACTTGTCCCTAAAGAAGACAAACCTGCCCCTCCCCAAAGATTTCGTCAAAATGTCTAAACCTGCTCATCAGTGGAAATGAACTGTAAAGATACTGTACCTCTATGAACATAATCTCGGATGAAATGCTACCTGATCTCAATGTGCTTTGATCAGTCATGAAATACTGGATTCTCAGAGAGTTGGATGCAACTCTGATTGTCACAATAGATTACTGTAGGCTTCATCTCTTGACCAAATTAATTCACCAATGACTTGCGAAGCCACAAAGCCTCGCAGCTGGCGTGACTAGATGCCATATACTCGACCTCTACAGAAATCAACACAACATATTTATGCTTCCGACAGAACCAGGACACTGTTGCCGAGCCCAAACTGAAACAATATTTGGAAGTGCTCTTCTAGTCTGCCACACTTCCTTCCCAATTTGAGTCTGTAAAACCAACCAATCTGATCCCATCTAAACTCCTATAGTCCAGACCAAAATCCACTATCCCTGCTAGATAACGCAACACATGTTTTGCAGCCACATAATGCACACTCCTAGGATCAACCATTAACTGGCTAAGAGTGTTCACTGTAAAACAAAAAATGTGGTCGAGTGTTGACCAGATACATCAATGACCTAATAAGTTGACGTTATAAAGTAGGATGCACCAACTCTCCCTCAGAAACATGAAGCTTCTTCTAGTTGGTGATCATAGTTGTCGACATAGACCTTCAATCCTCCATCCTAAATATCCTCAGAATATTGACCACATACTTTCCTTGCCCCAAGAAAATATGTCCAAGCTCCTGCCAAACCTCCAATCCTAGAAAATAATGCATCAGTCCAATATCAGTCATCTCATACTCTGTTGCAAGATCCTTCTTGCAATATGCAATGGGTCTCTCTCTCCCAGTGATAAAAAAGTCATCAACATATAGCAAAAGAATAAGCAGATAATATCTAACCATGATGAAGTAGAGATTCGGATATGCTTCACTCTTCTGAAACCCCATACTCAACAAGTAAGAATCGATCCTAGAGTACCAAGCTCTAGGAGCTTGCTTCAGCCCATAAAGGGCTTTCTTCAACCTGCAAACATGAGACTCTCTCTCATGAATCTCAAATCCCTGAGGCTACTCAACATAAGTAATCTCCTGTATGACCCCATTGAGAAATGCAGTCTTCACATCCATCTGATGGATCTTCCAACCCATTTCCGCTGCAATGGAGATCAATTCCTTGATAGAGGTATATAGAGAAACCGTCGCAAAAGTCTCATCATAATGAATTCCCTCAACCTGTGAAAACCCCCTGTTGACCCTCGTTTTGTCATCGTTTTTCGTCTAATAATTTACATATTTGGCATATGTTTTGTCTACTTTTGGCATGTTTTCTGTCATGCAATTCACTGTTTAGGCCCAGGTATGATCATATTTTGGATTCATGCAAGTTATGTTTTATTTCCATTATTTCATGATTTTCTGGGTTAAATTCGATGATATGTGATGATATGCTAATGTATGAAATTGTCATTGTAGAATCATGGTATTCAGTGAACCAACGAGTAGGTAATGCATCCATCCTAGATATGTGTAGAGCATATCCAGCTCTTTGTCTAGCTCACCGTTTGAACCACCGAGCCAACTGCGTGCTGCTGTTAATAGATTCCTGAGTGTTAAAATCTTGAAACGACCTATAAACTGCTTGTTGTCCACGCACCAGAGTGATAGCATGAACCCCAATCTAAAATATTGCTCGTATGATGCCTATGCATGACACCTTGACATCAGCCACGCCGAAATAGAGCTTGTACGCCACATCACGTGCCATAGAAGAACCATATTTGCGAAGACAAAGGAAGATGTTATGTGTTAGCCTTTGTTTAGTTACTTGTCATAATGATTGATTTATCTTAACAACAATCGTCCACTGAAAGGGTCGACTTGCTCGTCCCATTGCAAAACGTTATATATACAAAACATTGCTATGCGAGGAGTTAGAAAATAGTTTTTAATTGATACATGTAATCAGTTTGTCCCAGAAACTTTGTAACATTTTTACTTTAATGGAAGTTTTGCTATGCTGTGCATGATCTTGTTTTAAGTAGCATGAGCCAGTGATCACTCTGATTGTTGGGAGGTCCGTTTATTAACCAAAGCTTTCTATTTCTAAGTATTTTCATTCTTTCCCTTTTTTGCAATTAACATAGTTTTATCTGTAATTCATTTCTGCAAATTAGTTATTGAAATTGTTTGTCATTTATTTCCTGTAGCTTATACTTTGATATTATGGTGTTAATGTAATTTCCTTTATGAGTTAAGAAATCGGTTGCGCATAAATTAGTTTTCAGTTCTCTTTTCAAGTCTTTTTAGTCTATTTCTTGGTTTATGTTGATAGAATAGATTGCTTTGAGTCAATTACAGTAGATTCAATTTTGTCCCTTTCCATTTTTTTATGAATTCAGTTAAGTTATATTACAATTTGTTTTGAATTATGAATTGAATTTAAGTTATTTTATAGATTGAATTTAATTGTTACATAGGTGCAATTTTTGCACTTTACACTTTGTTACCATATGCATGGGTAACCTGTCCTAAAAGATCATTTAGATTAGCTGTTTTCTTGAAGTTTTAGTATTTTCTTCAGACAAACTGTCATTCAGACAACTTGTTCTGCCTGTCATCTAGAACTGTGTTCCAACCTGTTATCCACTCTTCCATTCAGCCCTGAGCATTTTCAATCTATTTCTAACTTGTTTCTATAGTTTTTCAATTATATTTTGATAATAGTAGTTAGATAATGGTTTTGTTTCTTCTTAAAAGCCTCAGATGAGACTGTTTAGAATACTTGTTAAGTCTTATTCTTCTTTCTTCTTTCTTTCCACCTTATGTTTAAGAATTATGTCATGTGTTTTGGTCTATTGTATTTCCTTGTAATTATATCTTCGATTTGATTTGATTTATTCCTTTACATGTGAAGTTTAATATTAGATGCATTAATAGATTAGTACCTTGTAAATTTTTCATAGTAGTAAGGCTTGTTCTTTCCATCATGTAGTTATTGAAGAAATCTATAGAATATAATTCAAAATCATCTTTATAAGTTTTCTACTTGTTTATAAGTTATGCCTATCTTTTTGTAGGTATTGTTCTATCTTTTGCAAGTAGGATTCATTTGCTTATAAATCATCATGTTTACTATCGCTTGCAATTGGACGTTTCTTAGTATGCATATATTTGTAGAGATTAAATTAGATTTGATTTCCTTTAGCTTTTTCAACTCATTTGAAAGTCACTTTGAAACTTCTCCCACTCCTGTTGCACTCACAGTGAACCCTTATCCTCAAAATAATCAAGGAGAATGGAACTAGATAATTTAGTTTAAACCATTATGTACATTTGTTAATTGCATGTATGGTTTGTAGAAAGCATATCTAGTTGTTGTAAATCCTTCCTTGTATAGTTAGTCTCTAAAGTTGTTTAGCAGTAAAATAGATCTTCTTATATAGAATAGTTCATTTTCATAACATTGTCTATATCTTTATGTTTATAGAGTAGATTAGTATAACTTGATACCACTCTGGTCTAGTACTCTGTTCAATTATTTTGAGAGTTGGATTCTTAGGAGTTTGACTCGGTTTTTCATTTTGAAATATCTTTCGATCATTTGTTTGTTAAAGTATTACCATGATACCCTAGGAACCCCTCTACCTTCGCATATATTTTGTGTCAACTTTAAGCCTACTAGCCTCGGTCAATAATTAAATATTAGGTGAATCAATCAAGATGATATTTTACCCAGCACCCCTACGCTACAACTGTGGCCTTGTACTTCTCCACACTCCCATCTGTTGCATGCTTTAGCTTGTAAATCCACTGATAAGTCACCACCGACTTCCCCTCAGGTCTCATAACAATCTCCCATACATCATTCTTCATGATGGAATGGTATTGATCCATCATGTCATCTCGCCAAACCAAATGCTAGGAGGCCTCCTCAGAAGTAGAAGGCTTAGAATCACATGTACTAGCCACCAACAATGATCTGAAAACAAGATCTTTGCTACTCTATGACATAAACATGAATTGCATAAAGAGCATGAACGAAGCTCACAAACCCATAAGAAGAGAACCAAACAGCATAGAAAATACGCACATAAAGACAACAAGTTGATAATGGAGTTCGTCCAGGATGGACTACGTCTCCGGGCCTGCTTCTCAATAGGATGGCCGATCTATAATCTCAGCATAAAGGCAAAATACATGGCAATGATATAATGATACCTTGGCGACAATAGTCAAGAAGAGAACTGCTGCCCAAAGACACAATAAGACTACTTCCAGCAGCTCCAAAGCCTAAAGATGGTGTAAAACGAGTATAAACACACTACTACATTTCGATCCAAAATCCGACGGAAAAATTCGACGGCACGTGGATTTATCTTTTTAAACTTACCAAAAATCACAAGGATACATTTTTTTTTTGTAAATGTGGCCAAAACCATCGCTTAAGCGACGACTAGTCTAATACCCGTCGGTTAAGCGACGGATATTCTCATAGCCGTCGGTTAAGCGACGACGCGTTAGTTGAATTGAGAAGATGAAAAAAATAAATCTTGACTAAAGTTTGCAATCCACAATAATATTGTGTCGGTTAAGCGATGGATATTTCGGTTCATTTCCTATAACAACTCGAAACCCATTTTAGCGGGGAGTTCCGTGTCTTTTATGATTTATAATATAAGGAGATGTGGTAAAAGAAGGAGACACATAAGGAAGCACATACTATTGCAGAGGTTTTCCTCTATTTCCAAAACATACCTCTATGATTCTGTGTTTCACTGCAGGAACAACATAGTATTTCAGGGACTGAGCCAAGGTTCGAGGTGAAGGTAGGAGCATGAGCTGTAAGGTTCGACAGGGTTTGAGGTGAAGGCAAGAGAACATACTATTGCAAGGTTTTTCCTCTGTTTCTAAACCATATTTCTCAGCAATGCCATGTTTTGATGCAGGATCAACATAGTATTTTAGGGCTTGATCCAAGGTTTGAAGCGAAGGAAAGATCACGGGTTGTAAGTTTTGGAACACGGTTTAAGGCAAAGGATGGAGAACATACTATTTCAAGGTTTGGGACAGGGTTTGAGGTGAATGCAGGAGCACGATCTATAAGGTTAGAGCCAGGGTTTGAGATGGGGATGGAAATATATAGAAGGTTAAGGCTGTCACACAATGCCTCATGCTAATATCTCATTCTCTAATCGATGAATCATTGAACTTTTTTCCCATCATAAGCATTGGTTTTATAAAACACAAATCAATGGAACAATGACACATCAAGTTTTCTGAGGATATGGATTGTGGTATTCACCGTGCAATTTTTTTATTACCAGAGCATGTTCCGATTTAGTTTGGAATCATTGGATTCTAAAGAATTTGGCACCATGAGAAAGGGGGCATGGCCACAGAGAAGACACATTACTCACAGGTACCTCTCATATACTTTATAATTATGTTTCTTCTTTGCAATATGTGCTATTTATAGTTTTTTCCCTATGGATCTCATTCTCAGGTTTCTTAGCATCATATTTTACTCTTTTATGATCTGTGAAAATCGCCTTCTCTTGCTTTAAATCCAATCTAATGTATGCACATTTTAGAAATTGAACCCTGAATGTCAATTTGGTTCTACCCTTCAACCTAATCACAAATGTCACCTCAGCCCCCTATATCCACCATGTCTTATATGAGGTAGTCAACTATGTTGGAAATAGAGGAGAGTAAATCTTATACAAATGTGTTAAAATAGATAAAGAGATGATGGTTTATTGTTTAGGGAAGAAGAATAAGTATGGAGGAGGAAGATTTTTATAAAAGAATTTGGGAACCATGGAAGGAATTTGCTTCAGAATAAAGAGTATCCATTAATGTATGAATAAAAGAATTGGATCTCCAAATAAGACGAGCAGACATCCATACGTTTTATCATTTATTCATGAGTACATTATCCTGTCGACAAAATTAAAATAAGGGTAAAAAATCAGGTGGGCACGATGCACGCATTGATTTTCATGATCGTGATGATTTTCAGGCTATTATTTCCCAACAACTGATTTTCTAGCTATTGTTGCCCAAGAACCGGATTCTAACATAGACTTGGAAACTTCGTTATTTAGCTTTTCTATACAAAACAAAAATTTGAATATGAAAAAACTAAACCACATAATTATTTGCATTTGTATATTGCCCTCAATTGGCCTTTAACGGGATACCCTGAGATATCTGTGGCATAAATTCATACCGTATATGATATACTTGGTGAAATGGCATTGTTACCTGAGATACACGACTATAACTCATGATGGTGGGTTTGAACTGATGACAATATTTGATGAACATATGGTAAATCTGCAACATTAGTGATAATGATGGTTTGTCAAGAGCTTCAGAGACCCCTTGGAAGTGGATGGAAGCATTCTCAGCATGACGATTTATTGGGCTATGGATTGAATTGGGATCTATTAAACGAGCTATGTGCAAGGGTATGATAAGTGTTAATACCGGCAGAGAGCTTGATTGCTGCTGTCGATGCTATAAATAACATATTGAGTGACAAATATATGCTCCAAGCTATTTCATTTTCAAAAAAATATAAAATAAAATGGATACCTTGTATTTGAACTTAAAATGACAAATAATACATTATTTTTTCTATTTTCTATCACCAATTTTATGTTCCAATCATTTTCCTTCTCTTAAAGTATTTTATAGAAAATTCAATTGACTTCCTTCATAATAAAATTTTCAGCTTGCCTCAGCAAACTAGCTCAATAATTAGGATATTCAGGTCGTTTGTATATGTGCTCATATGGGTTCGTATCCACCTAAGGACCTCAGCATTCTTGCATTCCTCAAATGCTTTAAAGTCCCTAGTTATTTCATGCTTTAAAGTCCCTAGGTAGTTTTAAGCTCGGACTGGTATAGTGCTGATTTCACTAATGATATCCACACCACCATAGTTTCCATTGATTTTCAGTGGAGGCAAAAGAGTATCAAGTCCTTTGATAGAGAGAATGAAATATTTTCTTTCTTTGCAATCTTAAATGTAGAAAGAAGGTACTTGAGCTTGATTAAAGATCAATTTGTGGTTAAGACAATGCAAGGTATATGCATTATTTCCCTTGTTCCCTATGTATTCCATAAAAAATACTTCTCTAACAATGAATTTTTTTACATTTGAAATATCCTTGATTTCTTTATACCTTGGAGATGTATTACATCAGGAGCATATTCCTTTTGATATCTGAATTTGGAACTCTTTTTATGGCTTTAAGCAACTTTCTAATTATTTACATATGTCAAATTCCTTGTTCAACATACCTTGTTTGTGACTCATATATGAACTTCACATATTTTGAATGCATCACACCCTAGCTAATGTATTTGCTTAGAAAACTTCGGGCCACTGACATTATAATCAGTGGCAGGAAAATTTACATGTGAATGCCTAATCTTTAATTCTGGAATGATTTTTTCAATATTTGTTATGTGGTCATTAGATTTGACTTTCCTAGAATATGTGGTATTCTAGATCGGCCATCCTTACTTTCCTATACAACATTTAACTGACATGGCTAGGGATATTTTGTACAAAATTGAATTAAACAAAGACTATGAACAAGAATGGCATTTTTTACTTTACACATGCATAAGCTGAAAGGTTTGAGATCTGGTTATTATGTTAGCAGTACAGAACTTTCCAATCTGTGTCTTGTTGCCTTTCCAGACCATCGGTGATTTTTTGCCAATGTCGAGCTTTCAACAATATGTGTCTGTGAGAGTGCCAAGACTGACAGTAGTTTCATTCAACTGTGTAAGATGCCAAAGGGCAGTTATTGAAATCATTCATATAGTGGACTTAATAATTACTAGGAGGTTCTCTTCAAGAATAATAACGAAAATTTGAATATACAACAAAGAAATAACCAAGGACTTGGAAAACAAGAACATAAATCATCAAGAAAGGTTACTAGAACTTACTTCTGTGAATAGTACTTCACTAGATTACACGCCATAAGATAAAGCTCATTCTTGTGGCCAAGTTCCATGGATGTTGCAATATGTACTAGTGTGCATTTCAAATGAAAAGGATCCCTTTCAAAAAGCCTGCACATATCAGAGAGGCAACAAGTTCATTATTTCCACAAAAGATTGGAAAGTAGGACGTAAAGCACATTTCCAGAGAAATCTTGTCCGTATATCACATTGCAAATAAACTTACAATGTTGTTAACTCGAAACTCTTTTGATACTCCCCACACTAATGATAATATTCTGCTTTGCACGCTATCAGATCTGCATTGTTCTTGAGTGAGTAGCTGACAGATGTTTCCTGGGAATTGAGATCACCAGGTAACCTTTTGAGCTCTGCAAACTTTGATTCAACATTCTCTGCTTTATCATACTGCAAGAGATATGCAATGTATAGGTTAAGATAGCTATTTATGTCTTCAAAGGTTCCAAAAACAAACACAAATGTATAGCACACCATGGGTTTGAATAAATAGGACACATTTATGCATTTCTCATGAGAGGAAGAATAGTACCTTCTTTATTAAACATGAATAAAATGAAGAAATCCATCCATTCTCGACACCAAACCTCAAAGATGATACTAGGCCGGCTCCTGCCAAAAATGTTAATTTCCAAAACACAAATAAGCAGAGCAATAAACTATCTGTCCAAACCCTTAGACTAATTGAACCATGGACAGAAATGATGGACTAATAAGGCACGCAAATGCATCATACTAGATAGAAACAATAAATAACAGTATATGCAATATGTAATAAACATCCATTTTCCTTGAATAAACAAATTAGACTAAAAGGAAACACTAACAACACTAAACACACTGTTGGCCATGCTGCATAATTGTAACAAAAGTAGTTTTACCTTCTGCAGATGTGAGCATATGATTATTAAGTAGACACTCTAATGCCTGCACACAAAATTCAAACAGCATAGACTACAAAATTACATTTTGGAACTCATAGCATTTGGGTATGGAAAACAAGGGCATAAATCCCTGAGAAAAGTTCAATTAGAGGAGCTTATGCTTGGCATTCCGAGAGCAATACTCTCTTAAAAAAAAAGAAGGAAACGTGCCATTTTAACAGAAAGGACATTGAGTCATTTTTCATATAAAATGTTTCTTACAGTTTCTTAATCTAAGCCATTTCCAGGAACTCATGACCATCAATTCTCCATCTGTGGGGAAAGTAGGGGGAAAGAAGGGACTTGCCACTTGTATCACTGGATGTTTGTCCCAACGATGTATTTTCTATATATATTTTTGGTGTTTGAACCCGAGCATGGGAAGAGATGAGGGGCTCCGGCTTCATAACAATTCTTCAGCAACAAAATTTCTGCTTGAAGAGACTGTTGTACTATCAGATCTGTGCTTTTGCATCAATTTTCTCTAAGAATTTAAATTTTTTTCAAGTTTGATGATGTTAGGTCAGAGAAATGGACTGTCTTTTTTGGGAAATCCTTCCTTGTATTAATGAATACATTAACATAAATTTTATTTATGAATTCTTAGTCTCTTTATTTCATTTCCATTATTACTAAATTTGTGAATGCTTGAAAACTATGGAATACGTAATTTTAATAAAGGAATTTTGACAAGTTTCATGTGTTTCAGGAGCTACACAAAGGAAGACATACATTTAGTCACAAAGTTAATATTGAAAAGAAGAAAAAAGGAAAAGAAGAATTGCCGATTGTTGTTGCTGTTGAAGCTGTGGCTATGGCAAAATGTCTGCAGCTCAAGATCCATTTTATATAGTTAAGGATGAGATTCAGGATTCTGTAAGTTCTCTATCTGTTTTTCAATTTCAATTTGAGCATAGCACTTGTACACTTTTTTGTACTTGGAAAAAAATCATAAATTCCATTCACAAGAGGAGAAATTACATTCTGTACATGCATACGACATTTTGCAACCATCCAAAAAATGGTCTCCAATTATCAAAGCCTAAATGTTCCATAAAGAAAGTCCTGCTAGAGCGCTTCTAAAGCATGATCTCCAAATCTCAAAATAAGCTGATGGTCTAGAGTCTGCTACAACGTTTCAGCTGTGAATTACTCTGTTTTTCTTTTTCTACTGGGAGAAGAATGGTCTCTTTTCTTTTCACCCTACGTTTCTCCCTTGGCCAGTAAAATTGTGGGTCCACTACCCATCTATTGTTAGGTATCTATGCTAACATGTAATGCTCACATCCAAATATTTTCTTCTGATCGGAGTCTCCTTTGATGTATATAAATTTGGATTTCTGGCATTTGATGCTGACTTAAGAAATATGAATTGCTTTGGCCAATAAAATGACTAAGTACTGAGCAGGCTCATTGCTACCTGTCATGGAAAGGATGTAGTACTGAGCAGGCTCATTGCAATCCTCATAAGTTTCTAGTTTCTGATGAAGGTATCAAAACCACTGATTTCGATCTCTCTAAGGTGAGAATCAGATCCTTTAAAAGAATTCTGGTCATTGTAACCTGTTCTTGACCATGGGTGATTAGTGGAATTGTTAAAATTGTAACAGGTTTATGAAAGGCTTGCTTGCATAGTTTCCATGGAGAAAGAAAATTCTGAGCTATGATAGTGACAAAAATTGTTCTTTGCACATCTACTTGGGTTTTTTCAACATTGGTAACACTGGTAAACCTTAGTCTGTCTTCTTGGATGGATGGTTAATTAGTAATATATATATCTTAAAATCAATCCTAATGTCACATACAAGTTCCATTTGCATTTACACAAGGTGCAAATATTCAGATTCGTACCTTCTTGTGGTTGTACATAGGTGTTATTTTTACATGCATTTGCAAAGATCTATGTTCAGGGTTTGATTTGTTCTCCATGCATTACTTTTATGAAGGCATGGACATTTTTACCAAAATCAAGAACAATACACATCATTTGTTAGAATTTAAGGGCCAGTTATATTAAAAA
>LPNX010701175.1:4612-17925 GCA_001517045.1 Pseudotsuga menziesii
ACACATTTTGGATGTTCCTTGTCTTGCCTATGAAGCTTGGAACAACTATATGCTACTATTAATTTCTTTGTGTCAGTTTGGCAGGCCTTTCATCATCCCACCCAAATTAATTTGTATTTGGGAGGGTTGGATGTTTATGCATAATTAAATTTTCCTACCCAACACTCTAGGATCCTTAGTTTTGATTTGGGAAGTTCATGCCTCTTGATATGGTGGACATTTTGGCCCACTTAAGATGATTTGACAGGGAAAAATGTGGAAGATTTGTAAGATTCCAAGTATAATTCCTATGAATTTAATTTATATCTTCTTGCATATCTTGCACCGAAAACTCATTAGTATAATATTCTTCAAAACATGATGGTTCAAAATCAACTTGTGAAAATAAAGCAACATTTACAGTCTCACCTCTTGGATTTTCTTCATGTGCCAAGCTTCTCTAATAAATTTCATTTAGGCTTCTTACCTTCCTTGTAGGACTTGTACATGAAATTGGAGAACTAGATGAGGGGCTACTTGCTGTATTTACAAAATTTGCAACTAAAACATTAATGGGTTTCTCATGATTAATATCATCAATAATATCACTATTCAAACCATCTTTTTACTTCTCAACATGGTGTTTTTTATGACCGTAAACTCCCCCTTCATAAAAAAATCACATCCCTAGACACAACGATGTTATTGGTGAGAGGATTATACAACCTATAAACCTTAATTTTCTCACTGTATCTACAAAAACGCATGGTTCACTTTTTGGATCCTACTTTTGTCTCTTTTTATCAACTACATGAACATAGGATAAAAATCCAAAAACTTTCAAATGATTAACATTAGGATTTTTGTCATACCATGATTCGTAATGAGTCATAATTTCAAGTGCAATTGTGGGACTTTGATTGAGAATGTATATTCTTGTAGCAACTTCACCTCCCCAAAAGGAATTGCTTAATTCCCTGGTCTGTAACATAGTTCTTTCCATTTCCATCATTGTACGTTTCTTCATTTTAACTATCCCATTCTGTTGAGGTGTATAAGTAGTGGTGAGTTGTCTTTTAATGCCATTCATATTATAAAAATTCTAAACAACTCTTGAGAAAAACTCTCATCCATGGTTAGTACTTATGCACTTTATTTTGTAAGCACTTTCATTTTCCACAAGGGCTTTAAATCTCTTGAATGTATCAAATGTTGAACACCCTTACTCTTAAGAAAAAAACCCAACACATTCGTGAGTAATTATCAATAAAACTAATAAAATACAATGAATTATCCAAACTCTTTGTCTGGATTGGACCAAAATTATATGAGTGAACTAGATGAAGTGGATATTGGGCCCTCCGTTCCTTTCCTCTAAGAAAATTCTCTCTTCGATTTTTTCCTTTAGCACATCCTTCACAAACCTCGTTGTTCTCTTCAACCTTAAGAAAACCATAAACTAATTCTTTTAATGTTAGAAGCTTCAAACTATGAAAATTCAAATGGCCATACCTGAGATGCCATAACCAACTTATGTCTTTATATTCCATATTAGCAAGGTTGATACTATTTTCTCTAAAATTCAATGGGAACATTCAATTCTTTGACATAGGCACAACTATGAACACCGTATTTCCTTGACTCTTATCATAAATTGTTCATTATCTATCATCAAACTCTACCTTGTAATTATTTTGACATAGTATCCCAACACTTAATAAATTATGCTTTAATTGTGGAGTGTAATAAACATATTTAACACTTTTCATACCTTATTTAGTATAGAGTGCCATAGCTCCTTTTACACAAACCTAAAAGGTTTTTTCATCACCAATATTGATTTTGGATTTGAAACTTTCACCCATTGTACAAAACAACTTGCGTTTTCTAAATGTTACATATTGCACTTGCGATATATTGCATATGCATTTTGTAATGTTACATATCGCATATGCGATATTTAATATTACAAAACGCATATGCGATATACATTTCCACGAACCTTAGCCTTCTGTTTGGGCTTGGGTTATTCCAAATGTACCATCAATAACGCATATACGTTCTTGATTTGCACTTCGAAAGTGCATTTCTGATTTCTTAAGTGGCACCAAAAAGTGGAACCAACTTTGTGCGAGCGCCCAAATATATAGCAAGAACAAGAAATAAACGTAAAAAACCTACATGATTAGAAGCAAAACCTAAATGTAAAAAATGAATAACAGAAAACTTAAATACTTTACAATACTGATCTGAATTTGCAAAAAACACAGTTAGAAAAATAGTAAAGGAAAGAGAAACTTTTACTTACAACCCTTTGAAAAAATGTGCCCAGAAAAGCCCAATCTTCTGTTCTGGTCGCTTAGGTGGATCCAGAATGGCTGTTCTAATTCCAAAAAAAAGATATAATAAAAACTCCGGTAAGAAATGACCAAGTTATGACCTTTTTTTATAACTATCATTTTTATTACCGAAAGGAAGCCCCGAAATGTCCAGTTTTATGTTCTAGTCACGAAGGTGGATCCAGAATGGTTGTTCCAATTCCAAAAACAAGTTATAATAAAACAACCGGTAAAAAATTGCTAAGTTATGGCCCTTTTTTATAACTGTCATTTTTATTACCGAAAGGAAGCCCAAAAATACCCATTTTTCTGTTCTGGCCACGTAGGTGGATCCAAAATGGCATTTCCAATTCCAAAAATAGGTTATAATGAAAATTCTGGTAAAAAGTGACCTAATTACGGCCTTTTTTTATAACTCTCGTTTTTATAATCAAAAGAAAGGTCTCCTTGAAAAGAGCCCCAAAATCATGTAGATCTATAGAAAAAACATCAAGAAACCCTTGAAAAAATTCTGCAAAAATATTACACAACAAGTTAGGGTTAGGGTAAAAAAAATGCAGAAATATGCCCAGATCTGAAGAGAAGCATAATGGCTACCAGATAGAAAGAAAATCTACAACAAAATGACAATGCCCAAATGATAATCGTTATGGATTGAAAGCTATAGAAGGTACTAGATCATAGCAACCTGCTCTGATACCATGTTAGAATAGTAGATTCAATCTAAACTAGTTAACCTATCTAAGCAACCAACAACATATCATAAAAGATAAGAACATGAAAAAAAATGACAAGAGAACACTGATATACGTGGTTCACCCTAATGGGTTACATCCATGGGAAAGTAGTATTCTATTATCTCCAAAATGTCTTCTCCAATCTTACAAGAGAACAAATCACAAATACCCCAAAGAATATAGATGATGGACAATAGTGTCACAAAAGTACCACTACTACATCAAGAATACATGATTTGTAAAGACCTACTTGACCTTATTATATAAAGAGATAACATTTGAGGAATTACTTTCACATATTGCATGTGGGATAATATAATTCTCCAAAATAACATCTCTAAATACAATACCATGGACAAATACTCTACACAAGTAAATACACCACCATATAACTATGGGTTAAATGTATTACTCTTTTAGATAAAATTGTAAACAACTTCCGACATAATACAAAGACATTATTACCTTCCAAGGAATAAAATATATTCCAACAAGGAAAACAAAAGCTTTCCCAATTAAAAAAATCTTTGAACACCACTTCAAACTTGGAGGACTAGATAAGTCCCATTATGGAAGAGAAGCCCGAAGATGTTGAAATCACCTACAACTCCGAGTAACCTCTCTGTTTTTTGCTTTTGGTTGTTAGTTGTTAAGGAATTCTCGCTTCTAAAACTGTCTGCCATTTTTGCTTATCTTTTCACGTCTGCCGAGTAAACTATTCATTTTAGACTCTGGCATAATCATGTTTAGTAGTTTTTTGATCTCCCATGCATAAAAGGTAAGCATTAACAAGTTTAGGAGAAACTCCATGAATAAATAAAGTGTCTAAGTTTAAGTTTTAGGAGTCATAATTCTATGAGAAGCCATGGTGGGCTGATGAATTTCATGATCCTCTTGTACATATCCTCAAATTTTTTTGTATATTAATATAATTTCACTACGAAACTTAAAAAATAAAGTTTAGATGTTTAAGTATATTGAATTATACACTAACATATCATTGATTTGATTTTTAAAAGTTTAATATGTTGGGATTACGAACTAATAACATATCTTTGATTTTCAAAAGTTTAATATATAAGGGTCAGGATCTAATAACATAACATAAAGGTTTTAGAATTATAATATATTTAAAATATTTAGTTAATGCAGTAAGGTTGAGGTTTTAAAATTATAAATATATTTAAACAATTAGTTAATGTACCGAGGTATGAATTATTTGTTGGCAGTCTCAGGCAAAGGAGGTAAAATGCAATTGCAAATTGAATATTGAAGACTGGAATTGTTTCTTACAGTGTTGCACTGTCACTACTAGGCCAAAACACAACGCAAATGCTAGAAACTAAAAAAAACAGCACAGAAATGGAAAGTCTCAAACAACTCAACGTCATAATTGAAACACGCCCGGAAGAAAGAATCTTGCTGCTACGGTTTTAATAGCTGCTTCATGAGTGTCAACTCCAACATTGATTTGTTTTTTCGTTATATATAAATAGGTTATATGCTGCCTATAAATCCTCTTTGCTAGAAATACAATTCCAACATTCATCATTAATAACTGACTGAATTCACTTTTTATGCTGCCTCTAAGTCTCGTCTGTTGGAAATAAGAACTCTAACATCCTTTCAGAATGAGTGTTAAGTTGAATATGTCATCAACCAGTGTTAGTGAGCTGTTTGTTTATGAGAAACTGATGTTAAACATCATAAGACAAGTGGTACATGTTCCTTTAAAGATTATTTTATTTTATTTTATTTCTGCGGGTAACTCTCCTGTGTTGAAAATATAGCCCTAACATCCATTCACAATCACGGTTTCGTTGAATATGTTATCCATGAGAGTTAGTAAGATATCTATTATCATAGTAATAAGTTAAGTGGTAGGTAAATATTGATAAGTGTAATTAGCTAGTTAGTTTTGTAAAAATGAGTGGTTATTCGTCACAGGCTCAAATGGAACTATAGCATTGAGAAAAGAATTAAAATGGAGGGTGGAAAGCTTATTTTGGTCTCGAAAATAATTGTAAAGAAACATCTTGTATGGCTGTGAGGTTTGGGGTTGTAGCATCTTTAGAGAATCCTAGAGGAAGATTGAGCAAATCTAGAAGTGTTTTATAACGTCTAACCTCAAAATTAAAAGCAATACACCCTACCCTATTCTCCTTATAGAAGTGGGTCTTTCCCCTATCGAAAGCTTCGCTATGACTAGGCTCTTGTTATACAAGCACACAATCAATAACATTGGAGACCATAGACTTCCTAAGCTAGCTTTTAATTCCATCCAAAATCACCTAAGGCTCAAGCGAGGTTGGTATAAAGATATTGGTTAAACCATTGGGAGATCGACAAAACTGTTGCACTGCAAAATATTAATAACATTACAAATATTGTTAGTTCTAAGTTTAAAGAGAAAATGTGGTGTGAGAAACATTTAGATGCTAAAAGAAAATTAAGATATTATAAAAAGGTCATCAACCCTACTCTAGAAGATCAAAAGTGTCTCTCTCTTTTAACTAGTTCAAAGAAAAAAATTAATATAACCAAGATAAGAATGAACTCTCATGAGCTCCATAGTGAAACAGGTCGTTGGGCAGTTCCTAAAACAACATGGGTGGAAAGGATCTGCCATCTTTGTGAGAATATGAAGATTGAGGATGAAAATCACTTTCTCTTAGAGTGCATTGCATACACCCACATTAGATCTCAGTTTCATAATCTTTATTGCAATACCAACCTTCTTAGCTTTTTAACTTGTCAAGACTATAGTGAACTCAGGACACTTCTGTCCAAGCTCTTTGAGCATAGAAATACAATTTTAAAACAAACTAAATAATATGTTTCTTTAGGTCCTATAGACCAAAGTTTTGGTCTCAGGGGACGTTAACCACCACCACCATCATCATCATTAAACATTAAAATAATTTCCATATCTTTATAAATATTCATTTAAGGTTCATCAGTGTTAGTAAGCTGTTTAGTATTATACCTACAAGTCAAGTGGCAATTGAATAGGATAAGTGTAGTTAGCCACTTAGTTTTGTAAAAATGGCTGGTTGTTAAACAAATACTAAACATTAAACTAATAACTAGATCCTTATAAAATCTATTTAATGTAAACACAAATATTAAACTAAGAAAAAAAACACAAAAATTACCTTTTAATAGATAATAGACAAAAAACAAAATCTAATAAAAAGTATAAAAATTAGTGAATTATAGATTTATTAATAATTAAATAATGAATTTTTAATTGAAGCTTATTTAAATATTAATTAAGATGCATTTAAGCATAACAAAATACAACACCATAAAATGAATATCTACTATACATTTATAACATTTCTTGATCCACTAAAAAACCAAAATATAAAATATATAATTAACAATACACCACCATAAAAAAAACCAAAATATAAGATATATAATTAAAACATTTTTCTAAAATATCATAAAACAAGTACACATTTTTCTAAAATATCTGTGCAAATGATTATAAAATTAGTTTCCGTGAAAGTGGGCTTTCAAATTTTCAGCACATCTTAACATATATGTTTGTGCGGGTGCAGCAATATATGAGTAAATGATGTCCATTTGGGATAAAATCTTGCAGACATATAAAGGACATATGGGCCTAGTGCAACACTATTTATTCGGAATTTTTCATGAATTATTTTTTTTATTATTAATTATTGAAGTCAGAAAAGCTTGAAATTAAAACCTTATGTGCGGGTGCAACACTTTAGGCGCAAAAATTAATGAAATCCTTGATTTCTTAATATAAGATCACAGAGCTTGATCTCGTCTAGTGCATCATATAGTTTTTATGAGAAATGGTGATGGAAATCAAAAGTTATATAACAAACAATCGATGTATGTATTTTCGAAAACTAACGTGTGTCATTTAGAAAAATAATTATAAATAAATAAAACATAGTTTTGAAGGAAAAAATTATATATTCAGAATCGTCTTTTCGTACTCTACAATATCGTACATTTTCATAAAAAAATATTGTGTATGTCATATCAAAACACGGGATCTATTCTGAGCATATTGATAGAGTTCTAAAAGACAAGCAATAGCCCTGGTTGATTTGTCCTAGCCAATAGGTTTGGTATTCTGAAGCTACTTCCAAACCTAATTCCAAACCTTAATCCCACCAATTATTTAAATTTTCAAATAACGCATATGTGATATAGCTTATCCATATCGCATATGCGATATGGATAAGCTATATCGCATGTGCGTTATATCGCATATGCGTTATGGATATGCGATATGGATAAGCTATATCGCATGTGCGTTATATCGCATATGCGTTATGGATTATTCATATCGCATATGCGATACATAGAATTACATTCAGAGCTAATTTATGTGGTATGGCTTCTAGATTCATAATGTCACTAGCTACTTTGAATTTGTATGGGTGGTGGGTTCCCACTATAGATTACTTCATGGAAGTTCTTTAATGTTGCTAGCATAATTGAACTAGGTAAATTCTAATGGTGCTGTATAGGTAAATTTAAACTAATTTTATTTTGTACTAACGCATCATTGTTCACTACCCTCATCCTCATCATCATCACCATCACCCTCATCCTCATCATCATCACCATCACCCTCATCCTCATCTTCATCATCATCATCATATAGTCATCCTCCTCCTCCTCCTCCTCCTCCTCATCATCATTGTTCATCATCATCGTCATCACCATCACCCTCATCATCTTCATCATCATCATCATCACCCTCATCCTCATCTTCATCATCATCATCATCACCCTCATCCTCATCAGCATCGTCATGGTCATCATCATCATCATCATCATCATCAGATGTCAACGTGCCCTCATCCTCATCCTCCTCCTCCTCATCATCATCCTCATCCTCCTCCTCATCATCATTAGCATCACCCTCATCCTCATCAACTTCATCATGGTCATCATGGTCATCATCCTCATCCTCATCATCATCATCGTCAACCTCATCATCATCATTACCCTCATCCTCATCCTCATCCTCATCATCCTCATCCTAATCATGATCATCATGGTCATCATCATCATCATCATCATCACCCTCATCCTCATCACCATCATCATCATCATCCTCATCATCACCCTCATCATCATCATCATACTCATCATCCTCCTCATCATCACCATCATCCTCATGATCATCTTCATCGTCACCCTCATCCTCATCGTCATCGTCACCCTCATCCTCACCATCACCATCATCTTCATCGACAGCCTCATCCTCATCATCATCATCATATTCATCATCCTCTTCATCATCACCATCAACCTCATCATCATCTTCATCGTCACCCTCATCCTCATCATCATCATCACCCTCATCCTCATCATCATCAACCTCGATCCTCATCATCATTGTTCATCACCCTCATCCTCATCATCATCATCATCATCATCATCATGATCATCATGATCATCATCATTGTCATCATCATCATGGTCATCATCATTATCATTTTCTTCCTCAACATCATCAGCATCCTCATCCTCATCATCATCATAATCCTCATCCTCATGATCATCACGTTCATCACCCTCATCCTCCTCCTCCTCCTCCTCCTCATCATCATCATCATGGTCATCATCTTCATCGACACCCTCATCCTCAACATCATCAGCATCCTCCTCATCATCATCATCATAATCCTGATCCTCATCATCATCACGTTCATCACCCTCATCATCATCATCATCATCATCATCATCATGGTCATCATCATCCTCATCCTCATCCTCATCCTCATCGTCATCATCATCATCATCCTCATCCTCATCATCATCTTCATCCTCATCCTCATCATCATCGTTGTCGTCGTCACCCTCATCGTCATCACCCTCATTGTCATCAAATTCATCATGCTCATCATCACCATCCTCCTCCTCCTCATCATCACCCTCCTCCTCCTCCTCATCATCATACTGATCATCCTCCTCCTCATCACCATCATCCTCAACATCATCTTCATCATCACCATCATCCTCATCATCATCAACCTCGATCTTCATCATCATTGTTCATCACCCTCATCCTCATCATCATCATCATCATTCATCACCCTCATCCTCATCATCATCATCATGGGCATCATCATCATCATCATGGTCATCATCATCATCATGGTCAGACCATCTTCATCGACAGCCTCATCCTCAACATCATCAGCATCCTCATCATCATCCTCATCATAATCATCATCCTCATCATCATCATCGTTCATCACCCTCATCCTCATCATCATCATCATGGTCATCATCATCATCATCATCATCATCATCATGGTCATCATCATCATCATCATCATCATCATCATCATGGTCATCATCATCATCATGGTCAGATCATCTTCATCGACAACCTCATCCTCAACATCATCATCATCCTCCTCCTCCTCATCATCATAATCATCATCCTCATCATCATCATGTTCATCACCATCATCCTAATCATCATCTTCATCATCACCCTCATCCTCATCATCATCAACCTCGATCCTCATCATCATTGTTCATCACCCTCATCCTCCTCCTCCTCATCATCATCGTTCATCACCCTCATCATGGTCATCGTCATCATGGTCATCATCATCATCATGGTCATCGTCATCATGGTCATCATCATGGTCCTCATCATCCTCATCACCCTCATAATCCTCATCCTCATCACCCTCATAATCATCATCATTCATCACCCTCATCCTCATCATCATCATCATGGTCATCATCTTCATCATCATGGTCATCATGGTCATCATCATCATCATGGTCAGATCATCTTCATCGATAGCCTCATCCTCAACATCATCAGCATCCTCATCATCATCATCATCATAATCATCATCCTCATCATCATCACGTTCATCACCCTCATCATCATCATCATCATCATCATATGCATAATTGTCATCATCATCATAGCCATCATGGTCATCATCATCATCATGGTCATCGTCATCATCATGGTCATCATGGTCATCATCATCATCATGGTCATCATCATCATGGTCATCATCATGGTCATCATCATCCTCATCAACCTCATAATCCTCATCCTCATCACCCTCATAATCATCATCGTTCATCACCCTCATCCTCATCATCATCATGATGGTCATCATCATTGTCATCATGGTCATCATCATTGTCATCATCATCATCATCATTGTCATCATCATCATCATTGACAGCCTCATCCTCAACATCATCAGCATCCTCATCATCATCATCATAATCATCAGATGCATCATTGTCATCATCATCATGGTCATCATCTTCATCGACACCCTCATCCTCAACATCATCATCATTATCATCATCATCATCATGGTCATCATGGTCATCATCATCATCATGGTCATCGTCATCATTATCATCATCATCATCATGGTCATCATGGTCATCATCATCATCATGGTCATCGTCATCATGGTCATCATCATCATCATGGTCATCGTCATCATGGTCATCATCATCATCATGGTCATCGTCATCATGGTCATCATCATCATCATGGTCATCGTCATCATGGTCATCATCATCATCATGGTCATCGTCATCATGGTCATCATCATCATCATGGTCATCGTCATCATTATCATCATCATCATCATCATCATCATCATCACCATCATCCTCATCATCATCATCATGGTCATCATCATCATCATCATCATCATCATCATTGTCATCATCATCATGGTCATCATCATCATCATGGTCATCATCATCATCATGGTCATCATCTTCATTGACAGCCTCATCCTCAACATCATCAGCATCCTCATCCTCCTCCTCATCATCATCATAATCATCCTCCTCCTCCTCCTCATCATCATAATCCTCATCCTCATCCTCATCACCCTCATCCTCATCATCATCATCACCCTCATCCTCCTCCTCCTCCTCCTCCTCATCATCCTCATCCTCATCGTCTTCATCGACACCCTCATGCTCAACATCATCAACATCCTCATCCTCATCCTCATCATCACCCTCCTCCTCCTCCTCCTCCTCAACATCATCAACATCCTCATCCTCATCATCATCATCACCCTCATCCTCCTCCTCCTCCTCCTCCTCATCATCCTCATCCTCATTGTCTTCATCAACACCCTCATCCTCAACATCATCAACATCCTCATCCTCATCCTCATCATCATCATCATAATACTCATCCTCATCCTCATCACCCTCATCATCCTCCTCCTCCTCCTCCTCATCATCATCACCCTCATCCTCATCATCATCATCATTGTCATCATCCTCCTCATCATCACCATCATTGTTCACCATCATCTTCATCATTGTCATCATCCTCATCATCATCACCATCATCGTCCTCATCATCATCATCATCACCATCCTTGTCATCATCATCATCATCATCATCATCATCATCATCCTCACCATCACCCTCATCCTCATCATCAGATCATCATAGTCATCATCCTCCTCATCATCACCATCATTGTTCACCGTCATCTTCATCGTCACCCTCATCCTCATCATCATCATCGTCACCATCACCCTCATCCTCATCATCACCATCACCCTCATCCTCATCATCATCATCTTGCTAACAACTGAATGTTTAGTTTATGAGATAATGAAATCTATTGATCTGAACAAAGAATAAGTATTCAAGAAAGTTCTTCATATCGAATTAATATTTTAATGAAACAAAAACAAAGAATAAGACTTGCAACCACTTAGTATAAGAAAGTTCTACATGTCCAGTTACTATTTTAACTAAACAAAAACATTAAGGTTATTTTAAGCCAATAAACCAATAGATTCCATGGATGTTTGTCTTAAAGTTCACTTTTAATTATGTGTAGGGACTTGTTTGAGATTTATTTTGATTCCAGTTATTTTATTTTCAAATAATTAAAGTTATTTTATCTTCAAATAATTAGAGTTATTGTTCAAATAATTAGAGTTATTGTTGTATAAAATAACTATTTGATTATGTATATGTGCATGTATGTTTATGCATAATATGCATACAAAACTATATAAGTGTTGATTTCCATGAATGTATGGACCATATTTTAAAATATATATATATAAAAGGCCCAAGGATGGGGAGATGGAAAAATGGATGTACATATTTTTTCTTATGCAACCCAAATCACCAAATCTATCTATCTGATGCTAAAAGAAAAAGAAGACAAGCATACAACAATTAGAGGAAAAGGTAAGAATCCCGAGGTGGAAAAGGTAACAAAAAAAAAGATCACAATGTAAATTTAACACATTTTCATTGAGAACTAAATTGTATATGCGATATGGAAAACCCTTTCCCTCCATCAAAAAAACTAAAATTCAATATCGCATATGCGATATATCACAGGTGCGTTATATCGGAAATGCGATTTATGTTTTATAGAAAATGTAGGGTGGCATTGTGTTGGCCACCTTTAACGTATCAAAAGACATAATTCATCTGAACCCGCGCACAGAGAATTGTTGGACATGCAAATTTTTATCATTACTTACATAATTGCATAGTTTTGTACAGGTTTGGGTGGATTTCAATGGGGAATGTACGTAATAAAGGAAGAAAGTCAGAAAGGAAGGTGCTTACATAGGAAGAAGCAGAAAATAAAAAGCAAAAAAAAAGGGAAGATTCAAGAAATTGTCGGCATTCATTAGATGAGCAAATAGTTCCCATTCCCCCTCAAGAGATACCTGACCTAGAGGCTAAGGAAGATAATGCAACATTAAAAGAAGCTAGTTATACAGAAGTTGATATTATTCATCCATTGGTAGACGGTCAATCTTCTGAACAGTTCAATAATTATGTTACTCCCGATGCAAATGTGACTCGGCAACAACCATGTTCGGTGGTTCAATCTCCTAATCGAAGTTGTGAGCCAGTAGTGGATGTAAACGTCACTCCATCATTTCAAACGGTAAGAAATTTTGCATCAAAATGAAAGAGAACTCCTAAACGAATACAAATGGACGAGAGCGGATTGACTTCCATGGAAGGTAAGGTGGCTAAACGCACTATCCTTCGTCATTCTTCTCAAATAATGAAACAATATTTTGATATCAAATCCGAAGCCGGTAAATGCCAACTGTTTTTATGTTTGCTTAAATCTAGAAATATGGCAACTGCCAGAAGAAATTTAGGCATAACAACAATGAAGAATATGGAATCAAGTAATCACATTGTTAAATCTCTTGCTGCTGCATTCACATCGATTGGTAAAAAAAC
>LPNX010701199.1:0-19285 GCA_001517045.1 Pseudotsuga menziesii
GGGAATCATTAACCCATATAAATTCTACCACGTAAGCCACATTTAACATTTAGATGTGAATGGACAAGGTATATGCATATCCCAACAACAATCAGAGTGTGAATTTAACATATTTTGTCACATAAGATTGCCAAAAAAATTCATACATAAGATTGTCGATGATAAGCGTATATAAGAATGTCAAGGTTGTTGGCATATAAAAGCATCATGAAATGTTATATATATATATGGATGTCAACTTTATTCTCATTGGAATTGCAAGAAGGTTGCACATAAATGCAAGATGCTCCATGTGTAAAAGTACTAAAAGTGATTTCGTATAAGGATGCCAACCATGTTTGCGAGTGATTAACTTTTTTTTCTTTTCGAGGGATTGTACAAGGATTTATACATTGTCTTCAAAGGTTAAGTACTTGGTATAATGAAATAAATTATAATTAGTATAATTATATGAAAGTCAAGACATATTCATATTCCTCCCAAGGATATAAAGGAGATTTTTTCTTCTTTTAGTGACATTTTAGGATGTTGGTTTGACAAAATCAAACTTTGTTATATTGACAAAATCAAACTTTGTTTGAACATATATTGATACTCATTTGTTTTTTTATAAAACCATTGAACAAAAGATAAGGTTATTACAAATGTTTGTGGATGTAATGGCTTTTCTTTATTTAAAATAAAAAACCATTGAACAAAAGATAAGGTTATTACAAATGTTTGTGGGTGTAATGGCTTTCCTTTATTTAAAATAAAGGGGAAAGTTTGTATAAATTGATGGTTGTTGTTTGATCTTATGATTAGAAGTCATTTATATTTATGGTTGGCAAACTCATGGGAAAAAGTTTGTCGGTTGTTGTTTGATCTTATGATCAGAAGCCATTAATATTTATGGTTGACAAACTCATGGGAACAGATATAATGTGTATTATAGAATTAAATTAATTTTAATATTAATTATTTAAGTTTTTAGAACATTGAGGCAGATGATTCACATGGATGATGATTCAAACTATGCTGAACAAAAGAGAGGAGGAGTTGATGATGATGATGATGATGATGATGGACCAAATGAATATGGTTTCAAAGTTTATCAAGATAATGAGGACAATGATGACACTGCTCATGAGCATGTTGATAATTAGTTTCATATCCACAGTACTAGAGATGTATCCTAGCTTTTATAATGATCCAAATTCATATTACATATTGGATCTTGTTGACTTGTATCACGGATTGTTGTTAACATATAAAATTGACCACCCTTATAATTTTGCATTTTGTATACATAGATATCATAAAACGTATTTATTGCGATACTAGTATTTTCATCATATATATATTTGACTTTTTCTTTTTACCTTATTATAATGATCTCCATGACAAGTTATTGATATGATGATATATTCGACTTTCACTTATTTTAATGAAAGATAATGATGACGTTATCAATATTATCTTGTTAATTTATATATATTGGATGTCGTCGATGATTTTTTGACATAAAATTAATAAGTATAATGATATTACTACTTTGGATGAATCTTGTCCATTTCTATTAAGTTTCTTCATAAAATGTTATGCTATAAATTTGAATTCCAATATTTTCTTTTGAATATTTCATTATGCTATTTGAGAACTATGATATATATCATTATTTAGTTGAAATTAATGAAATAATTACAATAAATAGGTCATAACAAGGAAGGAAAACTTGACATTATAACCAGGAAGCAAAACATGGCATTATTGTGGTAGCAGTATGTTGCACTATTATTATAAGTAAATATTGAGCCAAAATTAGATGCAGACATAGGTGCCAAGGAGGAAGCCTAATGTGGTGTTAATAAGGAAGCAAAAGAGAAAGCATGATTGGGTGCTAAACTGGAAGCCAAATATATCACAAATGTAGAAGCAACATTGGAAGCAAAACTTGGCGATAAATGAGAAGCCAAATGTGGTGCTACTACAGAAGAAAAACTAGAATCCAAAATAAAATCAAAACTAGAAGCCAATGAGGACATAAAATTAGTTGTTAAATCGGAAGCTAAATGTGGCATTAATGCAGAAGAAAAACATGAAGCAAACATAGGTGCTAAATGGGAAGCCGAATGTGGTGCTATTGTGGAAGCAAACATGGATGCCGAAATGGGTACTAAAGTGGACACCAAACATGGCGCTAAAGTGGAAGCCAAAACCGTTGCTAATGTGGATGCAATCTGAGCATAAACATGGATGCGAAACCTATCACTAAACTGGAATCCAAACATGGCACTAATGTAGAAGCAAACATGGATGCAAAATTGGTTCTAACATGGATTCCCAACTTGGAAATAAAGTGGAATCCAAACATGGCACTAATGTGGAAGCAAACATGGATACAAAAATCGGTGCTAAAGTGGACACCACGTGTACTACTAAACCAGACATTCAAAGTGGAGAAAGTTCCCTATTTAAGTTGTTGTTTATGGAACTAAACCAAGTAATACTTCTAGTGCAAAAAGGGCATTAATCTTGGTGCAATTTTAGGTGATAAACATGGTGCTAATTTAGGCGCTCAAGAGGGTGCTATACAGGGTGCTAAAAGGGGTGTTAAAGTTGGTGTTATTTTGGGTGCTAAACATGGTGCTTTAAAAAATGCTAGTTCATGTCAAGTTTAATGTCATATTTTCCAACTGAATTGGAAAAAAAATACACTAAAAAAGGGTGTTAAATAAGCCACTAATTGTCTATTTTGTTGTAGTGCTCAAAGATATTATTATTTTTTTGTTAAAAATGTAGTGAGATGAACCTAACCATTGGATTTGTTTTTTGTTATCATATTCTTTCCCCTCTTATCTCATCTTTGATCCATCAAGTTAGAGTATAGAAACACCTACCACCCCCATAGATACACAAGTGGTTTATTCCACAACTTAATGTTGTATCCTCTCAGTATATGAGAGGGAATCACCTCAATTGCAACTACGTTGTAAAACATTTGTCATCGTGCTACAACATGCATCCTAAATAATGTGACGTACAACCAAAATTGGGGGACATCATCCCTATATCTGGATCTTATTAAAACAATTATACATGAAAAAATGGCCCATATGTGCCTTTAATAGCTCTTACTACCATATGCATACTTACATCATCATTTTCATTTTATGTAAAAATGTACATATAAGAAGCATTCCATATGCTTTAAAACATCACTTAGGTGTTGATATCCCCACGATTCCATGGGCCCTAGGGATAGGGACCCTCCAAAATTCTTAATTCACCAATCGTATCTTATTAACCTTTGTGTCTTTTTCTTTTGAGGTGATCAATGCTCCAAAAATTCTATCTCTTTGATTAGTTTGCATATTTGACTTGTTTACTTGAATTGTGCTTGATTACTTATGAACGATGACTTGCTTGATCTATTCTTTGATTTTAATTGGATGACTTCCTTGGGATTGATGGTTTTGGGGACTTTGTCAATTGCTTTATGTATTGATGGTTTGATGAATTTAAATTGTTAGCTCATTGGCCTATGTCAATTAAAATTTATATGATGCTATGAATCACTGCTTGAGCTTAAACAATGCACAATATCGCATATTACAAATAATCTTGTCCCTGTCATGCAATTTAAAGAGGACATTAGAGGAAATTTGAGGTCTAAAATGGGCCTCCTAAGGAAAATAATAAAATAATAGTTAAAATAATAAAATAATATTTATTAATTTTGGAGGAAGAAAGAAAAAAACTACTTTTTTGTTCATATTTTCAACATATCTCCTTGTGTTTTTTTCTCAAATTTTGATTGGGAGTGCTTGTTGGATGCGGAATTTTCCTTGTGTTTTTTTCTCAAATTTTGATTGGGAGTGCTTGTTGGATGCGGAATTAAATTCTGCATCCAACGAGTACCCACACTGCATAATTTTGACGGACCCCGCTACCCCAAAAAGAAGAAATACCTGAAAAAACATGAAATACCTGAAAATGTGATGATGACATCATCACATTTTTTCAGATATTTCTTATTTTTGGGGTAGTGGGGTCTGTCAAAAGTATGCAGTGTGGGTACTCGGTGGATGTGGAATTTAATTCTGCATCCACTGAGCAACCTCGATCAAAATTTGAGAAAAAACACATGGGTATATGTTGAAAATACGAACAAAAAAAAGTATTTTTTATGACAAATATGTCAAGTCAACCATTATGGTTGACTCATTTTATTGAAATCCTATTGGTTCTTGAATTCCAACTCACAATAATTTATTGTCAGCTCATTTTCTCATAAGGCCCATTTTAGACCCAAATTTTCCTCTAATGATAATGAGCACAAAGAGAGTAAACGATAAGAATATTTGAGTAGTTAAAGGGCACAATGAAAAATTGTTTTGATTATCGACCATTTGACTTACTAAGTATGGTATTGGATTATGGAAGGTACACAGGAGAACAAAGGTCTCATTATATCATTCTAAAGCAAATGAAGTTATATGGAACGTTGTATAGCTCTTACAACAACACAAGCTCCCATTGATGATTCATAAACCATATTAATCATGTTGGAATACACCCTTTCTCTTGAATTATGTAATGATTATTATTCATTCACTTATAATTCTTCACTGTAGTTGCAAGAAAGCACTTCTAAAGAAGAATGAAGCATCTAGGTCTACCCAAAGAATTTTAGTGTGCACTTTAAAGCCTGCAATGTTCATACACCGAGTGATTGATACTATGAAGCCTATGCAATTATGTTTTATCCCAAGGGTCTTTTAGACATCTCATCTTGACAATGGGAAATATAGGAATCAATATAGTGTTTCATAGCTTATCATATGATCATGTAGTGTTCCATGAATATTTCTAACCATGTTAAGAAGAAATGACTCCATCGAAGCCAAATCACATTGCTTGAACATGTGTAGCAACTTGTAGAGTGATGTATTTTACTTGTTGACTTGATATTTGGTTTATTTTTGCATTCTTCAACCATCCAAAGGTAAGTGCAACACACTAAGGCACATAATAATGCATTTTTACCTTAAAATTCAAAGTTGCACTTAGTGGGTAGTTGGAACAATGTGCCAACACAAGTAGTGATGTGTTTTTCCTAAGGAAGCCAAAACAAACTTAATAGGTAGACACAACAGTGCATCAACACAAGCATTTATGCATTTACCATAAGAAAACCAAAATGCAATTAGTGGGGAACTACAACAGTGCATCGAGATAAGTAGCAATGTGATTTTTCCTTAGGACTAATATCACATTGTTTCAAGAGAGAAAAGTTCATAGAAACTTGAGACCAAGTTGCTCACTAAATTCAAACTAATTTTGAGCAATTCTGATTTTTGGCACAAAACCTAGAGAAATCAATTTCAACATTCAACCATACAAAACTTGCATTTCACTTTTCTCTAGAAGAAAAATGTGATCAAGATGTCAAGGTGTGGCTTCTCACAAAATTTCATCAAATTGAGGATACACTTGTTTTAAATCTTAGTGCATCCATTTTAGGTTGTACAACAATTGTGTTAGGATTATTAATCCTCCCTTGACCATACTGTCTATTAGATTGTTTATCCTAACTTAGGAGTCTTTATTAATTAATTGGGTCCACTGGTACCATTGGGTCCACTTGGCCTAATGGGGCCACATGTACTAGTTACTAGAGTGTGGGAAACACTGGTAGAGGTTAATTGACACTGACTGCACTTGCATGCATCAGTTTAGGATCCTTTTAGCCCAATCCCTACATTTTAGGAGCCACTGGGAGTCCTGACACCAACCTCCTTTAGTTAGTTGGATTTGGAACTAGTTAAGCTTAGTTAGTTTCCAATTACATTCAGTTAGATCACAATCGGTTCAGTTAGTGCTAGTTATGCATGGTTGCATGTGGGTTAGATGTATTTTCTCGCCTACCACTTCAGTTACACTTAGTTAATTGTTTATTACTGATGGTATTAGTTGGTTAGACATCTGGAGTTGGATATTTGGCCTCCAATATTGATTGAGACACCATGATTTAGCTAGTCAGTTAGGTATAGTCACATCCAATGGGGAGATTTGAATTCATCCCTATTTGATTCAAATTCTTTTCCTATGTAAACTATTGTAACACTGGATTTAATTAATGACAATGATACTGTAATTATCTGAGCTATACCCATTCATCTCCCATGTGGTTTGATTTGTTCAGTGTGTATCTTCATTCTCCTTTTACTACATCAATAATATTTGACTCATTGCTTAAAGATATAAATGGCACAACAATTTTAACCTGGTATCAGAGCCATCTCAAGCAGGCTTCATGTTTGTTTCTCTCCATTGAACACCAGAAGTAGCTGGGTTTCCACAGAAGTCCCCAATAGTGATTTGCTTCCTCTAAATTTATTCAGAGTCGCGGTGTGGGCGTGACGGACCTTGGAAAAGTGTTCATGTCGAGAGGAAGGCATGATTCTAACATAGTTCGGATATTTTTAGTTTTGTAGTGATATTTTGTGGGTTCAACTTCATATGGATTTGATATTATCAGTTCCTCTTCTTACTCCATCCACAAGATATTCAGAATGGAAGTGGAAGATGATTGCATCTCTAAAGAGACAAGGTATCTATTGGACTTGGTAAAGAGTCTTATGAATATGAGAATGATTGGCTAAATGACAGTGATAGAGCTTATGGAACAATATGTGAGGCCTTTTCTCCAAGCTTGCGCTACCTTATTGATTTTGCAGAATACCCAAAATATCTTTGGACAAAACTGGATAGAACCTTTGGGAAGCACAATGAGGATTATTATATCAGTTTGGAGAGCACACTCAGAACCATAAGAGTTCTTTATTCAAAATTACCAGCCTCTACTCTATCTAATGAAGTTGTTCAAGATGAAGAAGAAGCAGAATCTTCCACACAGTCAATTCGAATTGAAGAAAGTCTCCTTGGAGTGACTCCTTCTCCTGCTGCTCCAGAAGTTTATGAGATCTCTGATATCTCATATTCTCATATGGCTGATCTAGAAGAAGAAATTTGAATCTCTATTATTGAAGAAAATCTTTCCTTCCATTCTATGCAAAAATTCTCCAGTGATTCTTCTATTATAAATTATGTGCATAGTTTATCGGTGATTGCTCCAGGAAAGGGAGGCGAATTTGATTTCTCTGTCTCTAATGATGTTGCTGGTGTGTAGATAAGTAATTCTTTGGATATTTTGGAAATAATATCAGATTGTAGGAGTGATCCATTCACTCTCATTGATCTAGAGCTTCCAACAAATTCCTACATGATTGCATGCACCGATACTCAAGGTTTTGAAGAAGGAGAAAACTGTGCATCTACCATCTCGGTGGAGCACACTCTTGGATCTTATATGAACCTATTTATGTATGATATGATCTTATTTGGATATGATCTGATATTACTTTAGGGTTCAAGAGCTTTCAGCACTACTTGTAGTTGTTCTCAAGGGACACACATATTTACTTTGGGAATTGCATGGGAGAAAACCCAACAATGTTTTCTTATTTGGAGATTTCAGTTCAAGATAAAAATATACATCCAAATAAAAAATAGTCATATTGACAATCTCTAGAAAAACCCTAGAGCCAAACAAGAAAACTCTCCAACAATAGCGAACCTGGAAATAGTCTTCTACAACCCCAGAACAATCTTCGCTTGTCCTCCTAGAGAAGTGTGCAACACTTGAGAGAGATAGAGACGAACTTGTTGTTGTGATAATGAAGTGTGAAATAACTTTATTTATATTCTTATTTTCACTAGAAGTTTCCATAATTAGGTTGGATTGACTTCTATTTATTTATATTTTAAGTCAACTTGTATTTTTATCTTCTAGGGTAATTTTTCTCTTCATTACTTTTCACTATCTCTATGAAATCTTGAGAATATATTTCGATGCTACATAAACATCAACATTCCCTCTTAGCAAGGAATGTATTCTCCTTGCATGATCTTCAATATTGTTTTTCTTCTAGATGTTCTTTTGTTGGGATGACTTAGATAGTGAGGATGCCTCACATAGATACAAACATAAACACTTCTTCTTATCTAAAGATGCATCGTCATGCTGGAACATATTTGGATATCGTCTTAGCATCACAACTGTATCAAACATCTTGTCATCATAAGGAAGGTCTCTTCTGATCAAGTTCTTCTGACTAGAACAATTGTTCCCACTAGAACCTTGTTCCTCACTAGAACCACATCATCTTTAAAAGATGATATATGATTTTATTTATCATCTTGGCCATCCTATATGATAGAGGATTGCATCCTTATACTCTTTATCAATATAAAACTGAATGGATGCCACAATTCCCAAGAAGACACTTCTTACAAGCACTTTATCAACCCCAAATCGAAAGGAGTATAACTCCCTAGGAAGACACCTCTTCTAAGCACTTTATCGGACTCAAACCGAGGGAGGATGCAATCCTAGGAAGACTCTTCTTCCAATCACTTTATCAACTTCAACTCAAAAGGAGGCTTCAATCCCTGGGAAGATTCTTCTTCCAAATACTTTATCATTCTCAAAATTGAAAGGAGGTTGTACTCCCCAGGAAGACTCTTTTTCCAAGCACTTTATCGATCTCAAATCGAAAGGTGACTGCACTCCCAAGAAATACTCTTCTTTCAATTTACTAGTCATTACAACTAGAATACGGTGATGACTACAATTAATCCACCCCTCTAAGCCCACAATTTTAGTCCATGTTTGGACAGGGAGGCTGCACTCCCCCTAGGGATTTATCGGTTATTTTGGCAGGTTGCTTCATGTCCTAGCTCCACACTGAAGTCCCCCATAACAAGGGCTCATCCCACACAGGGGTCCTCTTCATAAAGGAGTCCTCTCCACATTGGAGAACGTTCCCATTAGAGCCATCGACGACTATGATCAACTTAACTCAATCCATCAAGGAGTATGATAAACTCAAATCATGTGATCAACTCAACTCAGTCCATCGAGGAGTACGATCACAAACCATCGACAAGTATAATCAAATAAACTTAGTACATATACAAGTATGATCAACTCAACTAAGTCCATCGATGAGTACGATAAACTCAAATCATGTGATCCACTTGACTCGGTCCATCGAGGAGTACGATCACAAACTATCGAGGAGTACAATCAACTCAAATCAGTCCATCGAGGAGTATGATCAACTCAACTCCTCACTCTCCACATATGAGAATGTTCCCACTGGAACCATTTATTGCAAGGATAAACTCCCCAAAGGAGTCAGGCACATGGTCTTTCCTACAAGTCAAGTTCAGTCAATTAGTTAGCAACCTTTGATTGTCATGAAATTCAATCAAATGAACATTTCAATGCAAATGATAATTCACATACAAATACTTATATTTTATTATTTTGTGGGATCCCTCTTGATCTTTTCCTCCTTGCAAGGATCAATAGCGTCCTTACATTTTCATCTTCTTTCTTGTTGGAATCCCATTTAAGGAATAACTGTTGATGTATTTGTAACTTCGGAATGTATTCACTTGTATATCCTATGTATTGTACCCCGATGTTTATTCCGGTAAGTATCTATAATGTAATTGATTCATGTCATGCCCCAATGTTCCGATCAGGAGATTCAATAATGTAAACAAGTCATGTAAAGTCATTGAGGTTAACCCTCCATTGTAAGTCGGGTCAATAGTCCCCACAATTGAGTCAAGGTTAACCCTCCATTGTAATTCGGGTCAATAGTCCCCACAATTGAGTCAAGGTTAACCCTCCTTGTTGATCAGAGGGCAAAGTCCCCATAGTTGTGGGGCACTAGGGTTATTAGACTCTCCTAGAGAAGTCGGCCCTGGTAAGTAATTGTTAAGTGAGGCCGACTTCTTGTAGTGGACATAAAGTGAATGGAATAATATAAATATAAGTGAGGCTCTCCTCATTTCTACACATCACACACACACTCACTCATTGGGGCGCATGAGTGAGACAGGAGAAGCTATCTCAAGTGAGAGAGAGAGAGAACGATTATTGGATATCATCTTTTCTGTCTTTGTGTTTTAATGTTGCCATTGGTGCTCATTCTATCTCCAAGGAAGTTGCGGGGATTTTCTCCTTTATGGTTTCCCCAAGGAAAATTCTTTGTGTCTCTTGTCTCTTGTGTTTATTGTTGTGCATGTTATTCTCTCAGATAAGATCCTAAGATCATATTGCTTAAATGATAAAAATCTAACATGGTATCGAAGCTAACCTGAGAAGAAGACACTATGGAGCTACAGAAGCTAGGGCTTCCTACTTTTTGGGTCTCTCTCCATAATCCATCAACAAAAGGAAGCTAGGCTAACTCTCCATTGAAGGGTGCATCCTTCTATCCAAGCGAAATTTGATTTTGGGCATTTTCAGTTTTTGTTGCGGGAAATTAGGGCTTTTCACAAAACAGGAATTTTTGAGGGAGCCCAGCATAGGATTAATCTCCTCATCAAAATCGAATTTTATAGACTTGGGTCGAGATTTTTGGTTGGGTGAAACTCCAGGAAAGTCAAACCCTAGTTTGACCCTCGACCTGAAAAACCCTAAAATACTGAAACTGATAGTTTTGGTAGATTCGCTATATCTCGAGATTGGAGAAGGATCAAGTGCCAAAATCTTCACAGGTCGAATATAAATTCCTGGTGTACATTGTGTCCAGGTTTCAACCTCAAATTCACTATATTCTAGGAGATATGATTCCTCCAAGTTAGGGTTCCAACCTCTCCCATGATTCCTCCCCAAATAGGAAACTTGGGGAGAATTGCTATATCTTGGGATACGAAGGTCAAAATGAAATTTTACAAGATGTTCTAGAAAGGGCATGGACTGATATGTCTTTGGTAAAAGTTTCATATCCTGATAATGAAACCATAACATGTGGTCTTCCGTACAAATTTTCTATGTTGAACAGACCTAAAACAGGTCACCTTGGGAAAACACTCATAAGTCCCAAATGGTGGAACCAATTCTAATGAAACCTATGTTTATGGAACAAGGACATACGATTCTATCTTAGTACGAAATTTAAGAGACAAAGGAGTAGTACTTTCATATATACCGCAGAAACAGTATCAGGAATTTCTGCATAAGAAATTGGTAAACTAGGGCTTCTTGTTCCAAGAGCTTCCCTCCACTGTTTTCAGAAAATGAGTACATTAAACAGCTCGACTTGAAGAGGTCTATCTTTCTATGCAATCATATCTAAAATATTCCAAGTTTTGAAAATTAGGGTTTCTCTGACAAACACTAGATCAGCCAGCTCCAAAAGCAGGACGAACACCTCAAATCGGTAAGATCTAATCTTTTGCTATTTACATTTGAGGTTATTATTTAAAAATGTCTAATCACACCAGATTAATGACAAGCTTTGTGAAACTAACAACTTCCAAACATGGAAGTATTGGATCTCACTCATTCTTGAAGAAAATGAATTGGACACCTACATAAGTAGAGAGGTTCCAGTTCTAGAGGGAGATGAGGCTAAAAGCCTTACACAAGAAAAACTTGGTCAAGGCCAAGAAGATAATTGTTGATTCAATCAAGGATCACCTTATACCACAAGTGTCTTCCCTAAAGGCACCAAAAGAGATGCTTGATTCCTTGACCAAGTTATTTGAAGGGAAGAACATAAATCGGAAGATTACTTTGAGAAAACAGTTGAAGAATGTGAAGATCCAGAATGCAGAGACCATACAGTCATACTTTACAAGGGTCTCTCAAATCAAAGAACAACTTGAAGCGATAGAAGAAGAAGTGGAGAATGTAGAAGTGGTGATATCCACCTTGAATGGCCAAGATCATGGGATTCATTCATTTGAGGAATGTGTGCCAGAAGGAAGTGATTACTTTCAGTAGACTCTGGGAAGAGTGCACACAAAGAAAAGACCAGATATTTGCTTTGTGATGAGCACCTTGATCCAGTTTCTGACAGATCCTAAACATGTTCACCTAATTGCTGTAAAGAATATTCTGAGGTACTTGAAGGGTACGATTGATTATGGGCTGAAGTATGACGTGAATCAAACGTTTAACCTGGAGGGTTACGTTGATTCAGATTGGGCAGGAAGTGCTGCAGATAGAAAGAGCACCCCGGGGTGCTACTTTAGTATGGGATCAGGTGTGATCTCTTGGTTTAGCAGGAAGCAATCCTGCGTAGCATTGAGTACAGCTGAAGCAGAGTATGTCACAACTTTTTTGGCTATTTGTGAGGTAGTATGGCTTAGGAAGCTACTGTCTAAGTTATTTTATCTCCCGTTGGATGCTACATGTATCTTCTATGACAACCAGAGTTGTGTGAAGTTGTCTGAGAACTCGGTGTTCCACGACAGGTCGAAGCACATCGAGATCAAATATCACTATATCAGGGATATGGTGCAGAAAGGAGTAGTGAAGCTCCAGTATGTTGTGATGGACGAGCAGATAGCATATGTGTTGACCAAACCACTAGCCAGGGTGAAGTTTGAGTACTTCAAAGAGAGGCTTGGTGTTATTCAGATAGAAGATACTTCGAGGAAGAAGTGATGGGACATATTTGTAGGATCCATTCCAATCATGGTAGGAGGATCCTTCCCATGGCTGTGGATGTAAGTGCTGTGTGATGAGCATCAGGATGATGCTTCAGTTTCTTCTATGATGATGATCAGGATGATCATATGATGATGATATGCATCAGGATGATGTTGTGATGAGTATCAGGATGATACTCAGTGGATAGATTGTACAGATAGCATGTAAAATATCCTAAGATATTCAATAGTCTGTGCTCAGATGCTCTTTTGAGGTTTTGCTACACGTTGGTCATGGACACGTTGTGCAGGTAGCATAGAAAAGATCCTGGGAGATCCTATTGTCTATGTTAGGATGCTCTTTCGAGGTTTTGCTACATGTAGCATAGAAAAGATCCTGGGAGATCCTATAGTCTGTGCTAGGATGCTCTTTCGAGGTTTTTCTACTAGAGGCATGTAATCAGCCCTGCAGATCCGATAGGTTGAGCTATGTGATCGTAAAAGTCCTGGGATGCTCTTTAGAGTTCTTGCAGGTTGCAAGACACTCTTTTAAGGTTTTTCCTGACCACATAGAAAATATCCTGGGATATCATATAGTCTGTGCTAGGATGGTCCTTTGAGGTTTTGTGGTGGTAGTCATATAGAAAATATCCTGGGAGATCCTATAGTCTATTCTAGGATGCTCTTTCAAGGTTTTGTGATGGTCACATGTAAAAGATCCTTGGAGATCTTATAGTCTGTGCTAGGATGCTCTTTCAAGGTTTTGTTGGCGCATGTAATCAGTCCAAAGGATTCCACAGTATGGCCAAAGATGATGAAGACCTACAGAAGCCATTCTCTGGGAGAATGGAGGCACCTGGTCAGTTACCAAGAAATTGATTCAGTCTGGGACTGAACCTCAGCTTAGTGCTGAGAAGACATTCTCTGGGAGAATGGAGGCACCGGGACAGTTACCAGGAAATTGATTAAGTCTGGGATTGAAGCTCAGCTTAGTGCTGAGAGGCCATTCTCTGGGAGAATGGAGGCACCTGGTCAATTACTAGGAATTTGTTTCAGTCTGAGACTGACACTCAGCCTAGAGCTGAGAGCCATTCTTTGAGAACGAAAGATGTAAGTGTTGGGCGGGCCATTTTGACATGGTTCTTAGATGTGTTCCTCTCATGGTAAGATATAAGTGTTGAAGAAGATGAAGACCTACTTGGAGGCTAGGCCTACAACTAGCATGAAAAAGGGTTGGCTCTGTAGAACTTCCTCTGACAGGAAGAATGAAGAGATAGCACCATTTGATTGAGATAGCGGAAGCAGTGATGATCATGATGATCCAGTGATGATCCAGATTTGATGATGATCCAGACTTATGAAGATGACTTGACAATGAAGATGACTTGAAGATGAAGATGACTTGATGATGATCCAGATGATATCGAGAAGAAGACTTGTACTAATAAACTGTGTTTAGAGAATACCTTCCTAGTTAAGAAGGAGTGTTGATGTATTTGTAACTTCGGAATGTGTTCACTTGTATATCATATGTATTGTACCCCGATGTTTATTCCAGGAAGTATCTATAATGTAATTGAGTCATGTCATCACCCGATGTTTCGATCGGGAGATTCAATAATTTAAATAAGTCATGTAAAGTCATTGAGGTTAACCCTCCATTGTAAGTCGGGGCAATAGTCCCCACAATTGAGTCAAGGTTAACCCTCCTTGTTGATCGGAGGGAAAATTCCCCACAATTGTGGGGAACTAGGGTTATTAGACTCTCCTAGAGAAGTTTTCCCTGATAAGTAATTGTTAAGTGAGGTCGACTTGTTGGAGTGGACATAAAGTGAATGGAAGAATATAAATAGAAGTGAGGCTCTCCTCATTTCTACACATCACACACACACTCACTCACTGGGGAACATGAGTGAGAGAGGATAAACTCTCTCAAGAGAGAGAGAGAGAGAGAGAGAATAGATGTTGGAGATCATATTTTTTGTATTTGTGTTTTACTACTGCCATTGGTGCTCATTCTATATCTGAGGAAGTTGTGGGGTTTTTCTCCTTTATGGTTTCCCTGAGGAAAATTATTTGTGTCTCGTGTTTATTGTGTTTATTGCTCTGCATGTTATTCTCTTAGATAAGATCCTAAAATCATATTGCTTAAATGATAAAAATCTAGCAATAACAACCTGTATCGTCATGCATAACCAATGACAATCTCCTCGTCTAGAGATAATGCAATCATTGGTGCACACATAGAGTGTACTAGAGGAAGTACACCTTTCAACGATCTTCTGTGATTTCCTGAGGATCTTCATTTCTTGAAAGATTTTGTAGAGTATCTTCATTAGCATCAAGAATTGAGGCATGGTGTTTTCCTTTTCTTGTCTTCCTGCATTATGCATCAAAGTGACCTAGCTTGCCATAATTGAAACATTTGAGCTTGGATTTATCTTTCTTAATATTTGTATTTTGGACTAACTTGATGCCTTCCTTTCCCTTGTTCCACTTTACTCTCATATTTCCAATTCTGGTTGCAAGAAATAGTTCTTCTTCCTTTTCCATGGAGGTAGAGGCAAGCTCCCTTGTTTCCTCTTGAATACATCTTGACCAAAATTGATCAAAACTAGGTAACTGGCCACAACGACATATCCCTTTCACAAATGGATTCCATTATGAAGGAAGTCCACCCATATATGTAAATACAAGATCTCTATTAGGGACACTTCCATTAACAACTGCTAGCCGATATTTGATATAAGTTATCTCTAAGAAACAAGAAGAAACTGGATCATTCTTTGTGAACTTGACTTGACGAATTTGATCTTTTAGGGCCAAAATTCTGCTAGGATTCTCATTATCATATAGTTTCTTCAAGGCATCATATATATTCTTAGTAGTGTTTTGTCTTACAATAATAGGTTCAAGATAATATTTTATTAAGTCCATCAAAATCCTCATGGTTGTGGCTCCATTATTCTTAAATCTTGATTTTTCTCGGACTCCCTATGGTTTTGAAATATCTCTTAGTATATGATCCTTGTGATAATTTTCATTTAGGAGCATGGAATCCTACTCTTCCAATATCATAAGTTTGAAATCCCCTCCAATCTATCTTCTACTTTGAGTCTAACAACCATCTTAACGGGAGATTGAAAACCGAGATTTGAAATTTCTTGGCGAAAATTCAAACTTCACAAAAAAATGAATTTTCAGATATGCAATTTGTCGCCCTAAATTTTCAGATCTTAAATTTTTCGGTCCCTGATGTTCGAACCCTAGATTTTTCGGCCCCATATTTTCGAACCCTTGATTTTTGGATCTTAGACTTTCGACCCCTGATTTTCGAACCCTAAATTTTTTTCCCTTATTTTCAGACCCTAGATTTTTGGCCCTTGATTTTCAAACCCTATATTTTCAGCCCTTGATAATTGGACACAAGGTTTCCAGCCCCTGATTTTCAAACCCTAAATTGTTTACCCCTGATTCTTAGACCCTAAAGTTTGGCCCCTAAATTTTCGGCCTCTGATTTTTAGACTGTGTAATGGCCTCTTTCAGAAATGACTTTGATACCATGTTGATTTTCAAGATAACAATATAATTTTTATCTCTTTCAACTTTAATCACAGTACATATAAGTAAGGATATATGAAAGATAACTATGCACATAGACATACAAAGAGACACAAAGATTTACCCTGGAAAACCACAAGGGAGAAAACCCAACAACCTTTTCTTATTCAAAGATTTCAGTTCATGATACAATATACATCCATATACAAGAGAGTCATATAGACAGGCTCTAAGAAAACCCTTAAGCCAAAGAAGAAAACTCTCCAACAATATCGAACCCATAAATAGTCTTCTACAACCCAAGAATAGTCTTCACTTGTCATCCTAGAGAAATGTGCACCACTTGAGAGAGAGAGGGGGGGGGGGGACTCGTTGTTGTGATAATAAAGTGTGAAAACACTTTATTTATACTCTTCTTTTCGCTATAAGTTTCCATAATTAGGTTGGATTGACTTTTATTTATTTATTTATTTATCTTTTAAGACAGCTTGTCTTTTTGTCTTCTAGGGTAATTGTGCTCTTCATTTTTTTTCACTTTCTGTAGTACCTCTTGAGAATATATTCTGATGCTACATAAACATCAACAACATATACCCTAAATATGTATTCTTATAGAGTTCTTATATCAATACAAAATCTCATGTGATCACTTTATGCATTGGCTATAAAAATCTATAGAAATGGCCTCCTTTGTAGATGATAACATCACCAATGTATCCAAGACACTTCTCCCTAAGAACGAGCAATCATAAGAACAATTTGGATTTCTAACAATGAAGGTATCACTAATTATGGAGATATAACTAATTGAATATTTATTTATGAGTAATATCTATGTTGATTGTGGTGTTGGTCGATTAATTTTATGGTAAAAAGTGATCGCTGCATGAGAGGAGAGCTCTGACAGGGACGGCGTTTCCAAGGAAGCGTTCCAGGCAGCGAGCTCTTGGTTGGGAACTGGACGCGCTGCAGCCTCGTGGAGATAGCCTTGAGGACTGATCACGTGTATGAGGGATTCATGATTGGCAGCCTCTTGATGTTGGGGGACTAATCTGTCCTCTAGCTTTGAATGGGAAACCTGTTGCCTGGTGGGGGCGGGGATCCATCACCGGATCTCCGTCTAGTTGATTTTGATCGGTTGATCTCCTCACACATAAGGAAATCTGGACACAGAGAACCCCCGAAATTTGTCAAACGACTGGAAGATGTCCCGGAGGTGGCTCTTCCCCCGGAAGAAACCATTAGGGTAGCTCTCTCCCTGGCAGAGCGTGCACTGATCGGGCAATTCACAGGGCTATGGCCCTCGCCCAAAACTACAGACAGCTGGGTCCAAAGGAACTGGAGGCCCCTTATCTCCAATAACGTTGCATCTTACTCAGTTGGACGAGGCTACTTCCTCTTCGACTTCGAATCCAAGGAGGATAAAGAGCTTATCTTCAGAAATGGGCCCTACTTCATGGGCCCGCAGGGTCTCTACCTGAACAGGTGGACCCCCGACTTTGATCCTGAAGCTGATACCCCGAAAGCAGTGCCTGTCTGGGTTAGGCTCCCTAATCTCCCTATGCACTGTTGGAACCCTAAATCCCTCCAAGCCATAGGGTCTGCGTTGGGTAACTACATAGATATGGCCAGTCCAAAAGATCAATATGCGTGTGCCCGAATCTGCGTCGAGGTTGACCTCGAAGCTGGCCTACCTGAAGCTATCAAGTTAACCGTGGGAAACTGGTCCCACTTCCAAAAACTTGACTATGAACAGCTGCCCTTCAAGTGCAGAGGAAGCCACGAGTACGGGCACTTCATCCGCAACTGTCCTAAAAAGCCTGAGATCCATGACAAGGCGGAAGGGTGGCAAAAGGTGATCAGATCTAAGCCCAAACATCACCATGGAAGAGAATCCAGAAAGGGTGAGGGGTCCAATGATACAAGGACCACTACTCTTGAAGGATCCCTGGAAGTACCCAAAAACAAAGAAACAGTGGAAATCATGGAAGATCTCATGCAAAATGTAGAAATCGAAGAAAAAACCAGCAATGAAGGCAACAAGGAGCCCGATGCAGAGCTAACAGAACATCAAATGAAGGATTTAGATGAAGAATTGGCACCGGTCACATTTGAAGAAACCCTGGGGAGATCAGAGGAAGACTCTGGATCGGAAGATGTGGAAGAGGAGGAGGGGGAAATTGAAATAACCACTCCAAGAATGTTTAAAACGAGAGGAAGGAAATCCAGGAAAGAGTTAAGGGAGCAGGCATCCTACAGGGATAAGCTGCAAGGATCCCAGCTAACCCTGGAAAAGCTCCTGAATACTACTGCTAGGAACACCCGCCAGCAAGGGCATGCCCGAAAAGGGATGCCTGCGCTTCCGAAAAGTAAGTAATGAGGGTCCTCTCCTGGAACTGCAGAGGTCTCGGCAGCAAATCTAAGGAAGAAGCTATGTCAGCTCTGTCTTTTTTACATCAGTCGGACATCTTTCTGATCCAGGAGACCAAGATGGAGGAAGAAGCGTTCCTCCAGGTAAGTAAAAATTTTTGGAAATACAAAGGGAAGGCTGCGGTCAGCTCAAGAGGGGCTTCAGGCGGCATTGGAACTATGTGGAATGACAAAGCTTTTGATGCAGTTGATATCAAGTACAGCACTCACTGGGTCCTCACCCAGCTAAGGCAAAAAGCCTCAAACTCCCTGGTAAGCATCTTCAATATCTATGCTCCCAATTCTATTGCTGAAAAGAATATCTGTTGGAATCTCTTGCGTGAGGAGAAGAGTAACTTACAAGGGAATATTATAATTGCGGGGGACCTCAATGTCACCCTTAGCCAAGAAGAAAAACGTGGCGGTTCCCGGATCAGGGATCCAATTAGAGAAACTATTGACGAGATCATCCAAGACTGGGATCTCATGGACATTAAACCCACTTCTGGAAGGTATACCTGGAACAATAGAAGGACTGGGCCTGGGCATATCGCTGCCAGACTCGACCGGTTCCTGATTCAGGACTCCTTCCTCTTACTGGGGCTGAATTTATCCTCCAAAATCCTGCCCTTCGGAGCTTCTGACCACAAGCCCATACTACTGGAAATGGCCAATTTCAAGAACTGGGGCCCAATACCATTTAAAAGTTAACCCCCAGTGGGCAAACCAAACTGACTTCTTCAGAATTGTCTCCGATACGTGGGCCCAACCAGTCTCTGGCTCACCCTTCTACGTATGGGAGGAGAAGCTCAGA
>LPNX010701199.1:21637-41640 GCA_001517045.1 Pseudotsuga menziesii
AATATCTATGTTGATTGTGTACTAATGCAAATTGAAACCTTCATAAAAAGTAAATCAAATCTACTTTCTAGAGAGATTCAAAGCACAAATAAACCCTCCCTACAACATCAATTATGGATTTTAGAAATAAGACAACTCTTATTTTTCCATTTTTGTCCATAAAATTCCATGTAATATCATTTTAATTTAAGCCTTGGACACCCTAATGACCACTTCTAAAAAACATTTAGCTCCCAAGAGGTGGAATTGATTTTTTTCCAATTTAATTAAATTTAAGGGAACGTCATACAAGTAAAATTCTTTCTTATTCATGCATTATCTAATTCCATGCACTTCATCTATTCTCAAATGTTGATATCTTGCTTCTCAAATCTTGAAATCAAATTTGGGAAAATGATTTGAGATGTTTCAATGTAGAATCTAAAGAGGTCCTTTGTTGCAGCTAGGACAAAGGACACAAGTATGGAATACTTTTTCAAGTTAAGATTGTTTTTTTAGTGGGTAATAGAGTTTCCTTCACTTATTAGCATTGATTATCTTTTACAACAACCTCTTTTTGAAAGAAATTGAAATATTCTTCAATAGGATTCTTCAATAATTTTCTCTAAATGTCTTAGTTCTCTCTATGACAACCATTTTATAAAGTGACAATAATCTTGTCTCAATTTAAGTAGCACTTACAAATTTATACATAAATCACAATCACGGGCTTGGCGCAGCACAATTTCTAGGCACACAACATCTAATCAACAATAAGGATAGCCACATGGATATATTTTTTCTACTCAATCTTTGGATTTGATAGATTATGGGCACAATCTACACACATAGGGAATAACGCTACATGAAATATGCTAATTAATTACTAGGATCTATTGCCCATGACTATCATGCACTCTGCGCTTTTTTCAATTGCCACCTACTCTAATCCACGCTTAAGCACACAATGAGATATATTTGGTCACTAATAGTCCACACATCTTTGTTGTTTGAAATCCCCTTTGGTGATAGAAACACTCTTCAAGTGTTTAAACATAGACCAAATATGTGTGGCCTCTTTGACTCCATGAGCACATACTTCAATAAAACCAATCAATCTAACATATTTGCACACAATAAATCAATACCAAATTATTTAGAGCTTTCCCCACACAACATCTTCTTCAAGCACAACAAATGTCCATGGTAGATTTGAGTTTTCCCTTCACTCTGGAACTAAGTCATAATTTAAAAAAAAAATACTCCTTGCTTTGCTTTTGCTTTAGGTTTGCCTAAGATAAAAGCATAATAGGGGATATTGGTTGGGGATGAGCTCCATGGTATTGTTAAGGATTCAAATAATACCTAAGTATAATATTCTAGGTGATTATTTTGGATTGAAAAATCATACATATAGATAGGTAGGAAAATATTAAATAAGAAACATGCAATTTACTACGAAAACTTGTAAATCTTGGGGAAGATTATTAGAAAAAGCATATTTTATGTAAATATAAGCTATTTTTTAGAGTAGCGGACTAAAAATCTCTTCTTGAAGAATTTTTTATCAAGCAACAGAGGCAAAGGAAAATATGCGCACATCATAAGAAAATCTTCAGAGTTTTCCAAGAAACGAACCATTACAGGATAAAAAAAGGCTTCATTAGAACTCAGTTTTTCTCTCTCTGCTCTACTACTGAAGACAGAGCATCAGTTTTGATGATAATTTTTTATGTAATTCTGCTGAAAGGCAAAGACATAACATACTCAAGACAAAGCATCAGTTTTGATGATAATTTTTTATGTAATTCTGCTGAAAGGCAGAGACAGGACATACTCAATATGTCTATATTTTATATGATCAATACAAACAAATTTTTTTCCTTTGGAAAAAAAGAAGCTATTTTTTAGAGTAAAAATGGCCATTTACCATTTATTTTTGTTGGAAAAAGACAAAAATAAGCTAATTGGATAAATTTCACCCCTAAAAAATACCTTGATGAGCTCGATCTATCCTTCATTATTGCTACTTATTTCCTTTTTCTTCATGAAAGAGAAAGTTTGGCTTGGTCTATCTTTCATTGGCACAACAAACACAATTGGATCTCTCATAAGTAAGAAAACATTTCCAAAAGTAAAATTGGATCAATACCATGAACATGCAAAACGTACTCATGCCAGCTTGCTTTCCATGCAATTTCTTCAAACAAAATTTTCAATTGTAGCCTATGTTTCACACATATTTTCACCTTTACAAGGAATTTCATACAACCATCAATACCAAATCTTTATAACTTAAAATGCTCACAAATAACACTAAAAAACTCACGTGCTTCCAAACACATCCTGTGCACTCTCTTTTTTTTAGTCAAATCTATAAACGCATTTACCATCACCATTTTTAAGAGTTTGGCAAGCATGTCATAAACAATGTTTCAACAACATAAAGACATTCTATTCTTTCCTGCACTAATCCTACATCAATAAAGTTGTAGCATTCAAACATATTCATACAATTGATCTTCTTGTGAAAGAATCAAACTTCTCGACCTTTCTTTGATGACATGATAAAACACAATAGAAAAGAGTATGTCTCACAAATAATTCATATATTTTTCAATGTTTCAATTTTTTTGTGTGGTTCACAGCCTCGAAAATGTGGCTAAGGCTACATCCACATTAACAATTATAGGGGTCCCACCTGAAGGGGCCTCACCCTATTGGCTCCAGTTTAGGGAGCCTAACCCCTAAAGACCTAGAGAGTTGGATTTGTAAGAATTGAACCTCTCACCTCAATATCAGTGGTCTTTGGACTTGGACTCCAACCAACTGAGCTACCCCTCGGGGTTATTTTCAATGTTTCAACTTGATATAATATTCATTTATTTATAGCATATGATGACCATTAAATTTTGTTATCAACCTAATTTTTCTCACCATTATAGTTTGAGTAGTTTTGCATGGATACACCACTATTGCAACAATAATCCACATCATGCACCCCACTTCATCATCATATGACCTTATTGCACCTTGCTTAGCCAAGTCAAACCATTAGTTGACAATTTTTTGAGGCACACAAATTATCCTCAATTTTTTGCACTTGCTGCACATGAAATCCCTCAATTTTTGCACAACCATTCTTAGTGCAAAATGGCCCATTCATGGCTCATAAATACATGTGTTTGTTTAGTTGACATAGTGAGTGCGTGTGGATCTTTTCAAACAGACATATTCAATAATACCATTGATTAAGTCTTCATGATATCCACCAAAGTTCTAGGTTCTCATTAATACACTGAGAGAGTTCATATGGAAAATACATCCAAAAGGGGATCCTACTATTCACCTAGAAATAAAGGTCATGAGGTCGCATTTTATATAGAGAAAATAGGATCAAGGTTATGGCGACAAAATTTCATTGGAGAGATTTAAACCATTATTACTGCTTCACCCTTGATAGCTTCTTGCCTTTTGGCTAGCTTTTATTATTGTCCATCCACATAAGGAGCTTGCTACTTTCATCTACCAGATTTGAAGCTTGAGCATAAAAGGAGAAAAAAAGGACCCTCCCAAAAAGAAGCTTTGGAGCCCACTTACTACAACAAGGTATCTCTCTAGGTGTTGCATTGTGTGTATCTATTTATTTCTTCATTTGGAGTTAATAAACATTTTCCTTTTCCTACCATTTTTTTTTGACAAAAATGGGTATGTTATATATTAGAACTTAGCAACAAAGCTGCTAAAAATTACAAAGTTAGTTTGTGCAAACCAATACTTATTCCACTACCTCCATGCTTGGTGACCACTCCAGTTAAACCAAATTCATGCTAAGGGGGGAAATCAATACTTAAGAGTTTATTTACACACAGTTCATTTCTACCAACAACCATAGATTTATTAGCAGAATGATCTACCATAGCATTTAGCTCACGAAGGATATGAAAAAATTCTATCTGCCTAAATGACTTAGAGAAGGATTTGATTATGTTAATCAGCCTAACTAACCTTAAGTTCCTACAATGATTTTCTCCATTCATTGCTTGGATTATTAACTGGGAATCTCCAGATACCATGACTTCACCCACTCCTTTATCCTTCAACTGCTTGAGACCTTGCCAAAGTCCCTATCCCTCGACCATATTATTGGAATATTGCCCTATATTCCAATAGTACTCTATCTCATTTTTTCCTTCCGGGCAAATAATGACCCCTCCACCTCCCGCTCTCCTTGGATTCCCCTTGGAAGCTCCAAAAAAAAAAGTTTAAATATCTTCCTTTCTTTCAGCCAATTCTCAAACTAATACTTATCAAGTCTAATTTCCCAATTTTCCAACTGTTTTTTGGCTAAAGTAGCTTCAGCAAAGAAGTTTAAGCTTTGCAGCCAATTACTTTCTGTATCGGTCAACTTAGCTTTGTTATCGGGAATCATCATGACACTTACAATCTCACCCATTAAAGTGTTTGCCTTGATTGCTATTTTCCAAGTGGGTTGAGCTATAACTTGGAGTATTCTATGGTTACTCTCAATCCATATGCACCAACAAATGACTTTTGGAATCTTCATCCAGCAAACTCTAAAACCTTTTTCTGGTCCAGATTTTTGTTGTACAAATTATCCCAATTGAGGAAGCACAACTGGATATTTCCCTACAGTTGAATCCCATCCTCCCAAGGTTTCATCATTTCATTCCATACTGAGCTGGCATAGGGACAGTTTAAGAACTGGCTGCTGAACACAGTGAGTAGAGAAATGGTCCAACGAAACCTCTCTTCTCCATATTTTCACTGGTGAGGATTTTACCATGTACCAACGTCCAGGAAAACAAATCAATTTTGGGTAAATTTTTGTGATCCCAATTTTTTTCCAGATTGTCGGACTGTAGGGCACATTTGGAACAATAATGAAGCTCTTGTAACCTTCATCCATCGTGTAACTGCCAGAGCAGCTTTCCCATCCACGTCGATCCCTTCTCCTTTGGGCCATCGGTGCTATACCTGTTAAGTGACTTAGCAGGTGTTTTTTTTATCATCGTTGAATTCAGTAGGGCAATCAGGTAGACACCAACCGGCCCATCGATTTGGAGACTCGTTTTCCCATGATATAATGTCCCACAACGATTTAATTCCCAATGTATCCATCCATTGTTTAAATCTTGGTAGTACATGAGGAGGTTTCCCAAGAATATAATCCTGCCAAATATTTATCATCTTACTGTTGCTAGGGATCCAATGAAGCTCTTCCTTGAACTTGGCCAACGCCTTCCTAAAAAGGGAATAGATGGGGAATACTTGCTTATTCTCTTGTTCGTTGTCAAGACATCGAAGCCTCGGGCCAGAGTAATACTTGCACTTAATCACCTGACTGCACCAGGATGGCTTGGAATCGACCATATTCCAAAGAAATTTAGCTCCCATTACCATATTTTGAGTTTTCAAGTCTCTAATTTGCAATCCTCCCTCCATCCTAGGCAATTTGATTTTCTTCCAGCTGATCAAAGCAAACTTTTTCCATCCACCATTTTTCACTCCTTGCCAGAGGAAGGATCTCAATAGGCCTTCAATCATTGCAATCATTTTGGGAGGGGCTAGCAGAAGGGAGCATTGATTAAGGAGATAACTGTTCGGGACAACTTTTATCTGAACCAACTTCCCTGCCAGATCATAGCCAGGCTACTCCCCATCCTAGAATTTTCTTTTTGATTTTTTCAACAAGAGGGTTCCAGGCCAATATTTTGGGTTTGTTCTTGAAGATTGGTACCCCTAGGTACTTAAAGGAGTCCCAGCTAGTCACTCCTTCAATATTAAGGACGCTGGAAATTCCTGACATCTCCCTTGGATTAATATTCCAGCTATAGATCTTTCTCTTCCTAAGATTAATCTTACTTCCCGAGGCTTGGAAATATCGGTCTAATTCATTCTTGAATCTTCTTGCTATAATCTGGCTAGTGCCTCTAAGCAAGATTGTATCATCAACAAACTGCACGTGATTGATATCTTTCGTTCCTTGAGCCATCCTAATGCCTGAAAGCTCTTGATCCTGCCTAGCTTCCTCCAGCTGAAGGCTAAACACCGAAGCTTAGATTGCATAAAGAAAAGGAGAGAGTGAGCATCCTTGCCTTAGTACTCTCGAAGCATGAAAAAAGGGGGCTGCCCTTCCATTGATAAGCAGGCCGATCCAAGGTTTACTAATGCAGGCCTTGACCCATCTGATGAAGCTTGGATCAAAACCAAATCTCAACATGACTTGATAGAGAAAGGAGTGACAAACTCTGTCAAAAGAATTTTCTAAGTCAATTTTCACCGCCATTCCCTTTTCACCATTCTTCAGGATTGAGTGGATTGCCTCTTGGACTAATATGATATTGTCCTAGATTTTCCTACCTTTAATGAAGCCTCCTTGATTCTCAGGGATAAGGTAAGGCATAATGTTTGTTAACCTTCTGGCCATTATTTTAGTGATAATTTTATATCCAATGTTGCATAAGGAAATGGGCCGGAATCTGTCAAAGGAATTGGCATCCTTCTCTTTGGGTATGAGTGCCAGGAATAATGAATTCGTGCTACCCCCAATTTTATCACGTCTCTGTGATTTGCTAACCATTTTGAATAAGTCTTTTTTAATAATTCCCCGGCGTGCTTTGATGAAGTTTACATTATAACCATCGGGGACAAGTGCCCTGTCATCTTCCATGTCATCGAAAACTTCCTTTATCTCCTCCATCATGACCAATTGATTCAAACTATTATTACCTTTACTTTTGACCGAACGAGGGGCTAGCTCCATGATCTCGATTTCAGCGTTGGTAGGCTGAGCTGAGAAGAGGTCGTTGAAGTTTTTGGTGGCTTCCACTTTGATGTCTTCGAAGTCTTGGATAATAGTGTCTTGTGCATGAATCTCGTGCACAATTTTGAAGTTCTTTCTTGCCTTGGCATGTTTATGAAAATAACCAGAGTTTCGATTTCCATCTTTGAGCCAGCGACATCTAGCTTTCTGTCTCCATCATTCTGCTTCCTGTCTACAGGCAACGTTGAGCTCACTTTATAGTTTTAATTCTTTTTTAATGTCTTCTTTATCAATACTTTTAGTTTCCATGTCAGTCTGGTGGATTTCCAGCTCTAATGCTGCTTGGATTTTCTTTTGATTTAGAGAATCAATTGATTTTTCCCAAGACTTTAGTGCCTTCTTCAATATTCTTAATTTATCTTCCTAAACAAAAAAGGCTGAGCCAATGACCGAGGATGACCAAGCATCAGCCAAAATCCCTAGGAAATCCTTGTGGGTGACCCACAGTGGGTTGAATCTAAAGGGAATCGGGCCTAGATTCTTGTCATTCCTCATCTCAAGTAGAATTGGTTTGTGGTTAGAACCCCCAAAAGGCAAGATTTTGGATAAAGAATTCAGACCCAGCAAGAGGAAGGTGTCTTAGACCAGGAAACGATCCAACCTGGCTATTATATGATTTGGGCCTTGCCTCTTGTTGTTCCAAGTGAATTTTCCTTTAGAAGGGATAACATCTGAAAGGTCCCAGTCCAAGATGATCTCATCAACTAGTTCTCTTATGGGATCTCTGACCAAAGACCCCCCTCTTTTTTTATTATCTTGGATTAGAGTGATATTTATATCTCCAACAAGGATGACATTTCCCTGCAGATTACTCCTTTCATCTTGGAGGAGATTCCAGCAGACTTTTTTTCAACGTAAGAGATTACTCCTTTCTTTTTGCAGCTATGTGGTGAGGATCCTGTTTGAACTATGTTTGATATCAACAACTTCGAATTTCTGCTCGTCCCAAAGGGTTCCAATGCCTCTAGAGGCTCCCCTTGAGCTGATTGTGACACTTCCTCCTTTCTTCCAAAATTTTTCACTAACCTGGAGAAATGCATCTTTCTCCATCTTGGTCTCCTGGATTAGTAAGATGTTTGGTTGAGATAAAGATATTAAACCTTCCATAGCTTCTTCCTTGACTTTGCTTCCTAGACCCCTACATTTCCAGGAGAGGACCTTCATTACTTACTTTTGGAAGTCGAGGGCATCCCTCTCTGGAATTGCCCTTGTTGATGGGTGTTTCTAGTATTTTTTAGCAGCTTTTCCAAAGTTAGCTGGGAGACTTGCAATTTTTCCTTGTAGGTGGATTTCTCCCTCACTTATTTTTTCGATCTCCTTCCTTTGGTTTTTTTCTTTCTTGGCGTAGCCATCTCAATTTCCCCTTCTTCCTCTTCTTCTTCTTCCATATCAGATTCCTCCTCTGACTTCCCTTGGTTTTCTCCTTCTTTTATCACCTCTGCTCCTGCATCTGTCTGGATCAAGGCGGTAAAGTATTTCTCACGTTGTTCTGATAGGACTTCTTCTCGATCCTTGATCTCTTCATTGCTGGATTTCTCTTCTGAGGCATTGGTTTCATCCCTCGTCTCATTTGTCTTTTGCGTTTCTTGACTTCCTTCCAAGGGGATTGCTATTGATTCTTTATTCCCCCCTCCTTTCCTTTGCGCTTCTCTGATTTTAGTTTTAGGTCCTTTCCACCATTTTCCATCCTTCCTCCTTGTCTTGTTGGATATTGGGATTTTGAGGACAGTTACGAATGAAGTGCCTCTATTCATGGAATCCTCTACATTTGAATGGAAATTGCTCATAGTCAAGTTTTTGGAAATGGTACCAATTCCCCACTATTACTTTTATGGCTTCCGGTAACCCAACTTCAAGGTCGACCTCCACACAGATGCGGGCGCATGCATATTGATCTTTTGGAATTTCCATGTCGATGTACTTCCCCAGGGCATTCCAATTGCTTGGAGGGATTTTGGGTTCTAGCAATGCCACAGCAATGCATAGGTAGGTTTGGAAGCCTAACCCAAATTGGGACTGCTTTGGGGGTGTCAGCCTCAGGATCAAAGTCCGGAGTCCATCCGTTTAAGTATAGGCCTTGTGGCCCCATGAAATAGGGACCGCTTCTGAATATTAGGATCTTTTCTTCCTTGGATTCAAAATCAAACAAGAAATATCCTCGTCCAACTGAGTATGAAGCTACATTTTTTGAGATTAGAGGTATCTAGTTCCTTTGTACCAAGCTCTCAGTGGTTTTTGGTGAGGGCCAGAGGCCGGTGAATTTCCCTATCAAATCCCAATCTGCCAGCGAGAGGGAAACCCGAATAGTATCCTCCGACGGAAGAGAAGATTTCGGAACATCTTCAATTCGTTTGACAAATTTTAAAGGAGATCCCTTAGCAGACCTCTTGCTTTGAGATGAGATTAGCTTTTCAAAGGCATCTGAATGAGGGCTAGAAGGTGGTTCTCCTCCCACCTCCGTTGCCATAGAAGCCTCACACTACTCTCCACCTCAAGAGGTCACAAAGACACGAAACAGACACAGAGACCGAGGCCTAGGGATCACTGAGAGCCAGAGGAGCTGGCAACCTCATTGACCACGCCTGGAGTTGGCTGACAGATCGCATGCAACATTGAAGAACTTTGCACAGCTTGGTGGAAGCTGGATTGGATCTCTGTCAGATCCTTGAAGCGAGGATCAACACGCAGGCTCATTGGATTTCCTACCTTTCCTACCATTATCTATGTTTGAATACTAGATAATAATATCCAATCAATTGTTTTAGGCTTGTCTTTTCTTCATTAATAAGCTAGGGTTTAGTGCATGTGATCCTCTTGTCTTATCCTTTATTTATTTTTTTCCAATTTTGTTTGTATCTAGTTACCCAACCAACTAGATAAGGTTTTTGTACACTCACTCAAAAAATTTCCCACAACATGGTCATTAACGAGGATTCTATCTTTCTCAATTACTAGTCTACAATGGAGTGAATTATAAAGTGGACAAACTCCACTTTTCGAGTGAGTTTATCTTTTTTCCTAGCAAGGTATTGTTCCACCTTGATCTACTAATTTTTTCAAATGTCTATCAATCTGGGTTGTCTCAAAATGGGCCAAAACCTCTAAGGGAGAAGCTCTAAGGTCAAAGTTCTCATTAATGAAGTGTAACTATAACTTCCAATAAAATTCCTTTGATATCTATTCAGCTAACCTTTTAGATATCCACAAGTCTCAATTGAGTGAAAATGAATGTTCCCAAATACAACTAAGTAAAGGTTTCTTTAATCCCTTTCGAGTATTTGCCCCTATTTCCACAAAGTGAATATGAAATCCACCACGTTTGACATCTTTGTCATCACATCAACTACACTAATAGGTCACCATTTACCTATTACATAATGATTCTTACACGTCTATCATTAATCAGTCTAATATTACTTAGATTAGTGTTTTTGTTATTCCATATAACTAGGAAGATAATTTGAAATTTATCATATTTCAAGGTCTGTATAGAAGGGTTACATTGTTCTTAACATATATTGGCACTTCACTAAATAATATGCTTTTATAAGGAATACAAAAGTAGGGTTGGTGCATAATATGGTTACACGAGCATGTGCATTAGCAATCAAATCTACGTATAGTCGTAGTATATCTTGACTAATTTATCACTAGCCTAGACCCCACTCGACTTAAATGGTAGGCTCGTATTATATCTTGACTAATTTATCATTATCCTAGAGCCCAATTGAATTAAATGGTAGGCTCTTAAGAAGATCATGGAGATAGAATTAGGTCTTTAATATGTCCATGTTAGTCACTACCTCTTGTTATTTTAAGTTCAACCCCTACTTCCAGTGACCTCCATGGTTACATTAAGGTGTTAAATAAATGTCTTAATTATAATATAAATCTACATTTGAGTTTGTAAAATGTGCACTTAAATTCACATAACTAGAACTTGGTATTAGCATTGAGGAACAAAGAGTTTCACACCCTCGATTAATGTTCCAATTTCATAGACTTTAATCAATACCTTAAATTATTTATGGAGGCACTTGAAGATAAGAGTTGAACTCATGTCACAAAGAGGTGATTTACCATGTTTATTTATTACGGACCTAAGCCTATCCCCACTTTCTCTTTACGTTAGATACCATTATCCCACGATCCATTCACATTATATTTAAAAGAGAAACCATTGATCAAGTTCCATTTCCTTTCACTTTTTAACACCCTAAGTAATGATGGGTGTACCTAAAGGTGAGATTGAACTTATCATACTCGATGGTCATGACCCTGAAGGTAAATATTATCAACCTAATCCCACCTTGCATGCACATGTTACATATCCAAATCCACCCCCATGTTAGATCCTCAATGCCACCAATAAAATGTTAACTAGGGAGTAGTAGTATAATAAGTGGCATGATAGTGAGATTTTATCACAACCAGCTCAGGTTCAATTCTCATTGCATTCTCGTCTAAGATTCACTTAATAATCTTTAAAATGATACACCAAAAGTTCGATCCTACTTCCCCCCAAACTAAACTTATCATAGCAAGAAATGATGACAAGCTCACTCCCATATTCTCCTTAAAGCAGATGCCATTAAATACAATCTATTCCTATAAAACTTATTGATGCGCCTTAAAGTAGCCATGAAGACCTCGAAACGTAAAACTTTTACTTATATATATTAAAGATATACATACTCAATAAATATATTAACCATATTTATTATTAAGATAGCCAAAAACACACCTCACCCAAAAAAAAATATAATTAATTTGTGATTTAATGGTGAGAATTGAGCGAGTGGGGAAGGGGTGTGAGTTGGCCCATATTCAATTTTCAATGAATATATAAAAGTTTTAATGGTGAAAGAAAAATTAATATTACCAAAAACACACTTCACCGAAAGAAAAAAATTAATTGTGATTTAATGGTGAAAATTGAGCTTGTGGAAAGGGGTGATGGTTCAAACTCCAAGTACACTAATTAGATCACGCCACATATTCAATTTTCAATGCATATACAAAACTTTCATTCCCACTTTAAAAAAGCTATAAAAAATAAGATTACCAAAAGCACAGCTCACCCCCCCCAAAAAAATTATAATTATTGAGATTGAGCTTGTGGAAAAATGAGAACGAAATAAATTTTATAATTAATTTGTGGTTTAATGGTGAGAATTAAGCTTGAGATTTCAACTCCATGTACGCCTATAAAATCCCACCACAACTAGCCTTATTTAATTTTCAATGCATATACAAAAGTTTATTCTTACTTTACAAAAGATAATTTATATTAAAAAAAGTCAACATTACATTTTATTTCTCATAGTTTAAATTTTTATTTTATTTTATTTTCATACACAGTCTTAATAAAAAATGGCTTAATCATTATTTGATTTATTTAATAATAAAAATGATTTTAATCATTATTTCATTTATTTAATAATATAGAATATTACTTTAACTTAAATTTTTAAATACAATGATTTAATTTCAATTTAAAAAAATATAATAAAAAATTATATTGTAAAAATAATTTTTGAAAAATATAATAAAAAATTATATTGTAAAAATAATTATATTGTAAAAAATTATATTGTAAAAAATATAATAAAAAATTATATTGTAAAAATTATATTGTAAAAATATTTTTGAAAATCTATAATCATTAAATAAATCATAAAAAAATTGCATAAATATTTTTATATATTAATATATAAATTCAATAACCACAATCATTAACACAAACTAATTTAAAATATATAAATATTTTCATAAAACCATGTAAAAATGAATAATTATTAATAGCCTATATACTAATATACAGATTCAAGAAACATTAATTTAAATACACATAATTATTTTCATAAAAGTTATTTTATTATTATTATTTTTAACAGAAACTAAAAAGGTTTTTTATAAAACAAGCTGTGCACAGCCATTCAATACAGAGAAAATAGAGGGAACAGAGAGATTTTATAGTTCAAAAATGCTGTACACAAAACTGATCCAAAGAGATGTCCAAAAAACTACACTTGGAGAATTTGCAAAACAACTAGTGCCTGGGGTAGTGTATACCCTTATAAACTGACTGCAAAGCAAAAGACAGTAAAACATATTAACATATTTAAACGAGAACCGATTAAGGATTGCCTCTGAGTTTCATGGGTTGAACCACAGACCCCTCCTCCATGGGGTGCGCTACAGCTGCAGGGGTTTCGTTCAACTTGCTACCCTGATTCATGTTGATCAGACGCTGGAGGTCTTCCTGAATTCTATCAACCTTACCCATTATCTCCCTGAGATTGCTCTCGTTGTCATCGATCCTTGCATCATGATTGCTAATTTGCAGAGAGGTATAACTCACCACTTCCCCCATGCTCTTGACCTCCTGTGCTATTTCCTTATTATCCATTATTCCTATCGCTATCATCTCGTAAAGACGCCTGAGATTCTTCTTTACATCCATAATGCCAACATTTTCGTTAGCCTAAGACATTCTGTCGATTCCTGGAGAGAGATCGATACGGGCGAAGTTGATATCTGCAATGCACGGACTGAGACTGCTAGCACGCAACCCTGATTCTCAGCGGAGAGGCCACTAAGGATGTACTTAAGCACTTTGAGCTCCTGCTGAAGGGAGGCACCCTCCTTGTTTCGACAGGATAAGGTGCCCACTGCACCTTCCTTCCACCCTGAACAATGACAACCCAAAATCGTGCTTTTCTCAGCAATGAGAGACTGAGCTTCGGACGGGAGACTGGATCCAGAATCAATGTTCGAAAACCACAGCGAAGAGCTTGTAAGGGTGCTACAGGAGCAAGAGGAGAAGGCTGTGAGGGCAAGCCTTTCCTTCACGAAAGTCCTAGTGAGAGGGAGAGATTCCCATGGAATTTCCTGCAGCCACCCTTCACCTACACCTGCAATTACATCCAAGAGAATGTGCTCCGGAGGAATCTCATGATAGACAGAGCTGAGAGATGGAGAGAAATGAGCTTGCAGGCTGCTTCGAGGAGAAGACATAATGAGATGATCGAAAAGACTTGGAGCGTGCGAGGAGGAGGGGCAATTAACCCTGGGGTGGTGAGCCATAAATCCAACGTTACCCGAGAGAGGATGTAGGCAGAGAAAGATCCATGCGATGGGGGTAAGAGATATGGCAAGACAACGCTATGAATGAGGAGACCCTTCGGGATGGAGCATGAGGTGGGAACCAACTATGGGAGGATGGCGCGAGGCAATAAGAGGAAGGGTGAGGAGACGGATAAGGGAGGGGGGTAAGAAGATAACAAGGGAAAGGAGTAAGGTGAAGATGGAGGGATAAGGGGAGGGGGAGAAGGAAGGAAAAGAGGTGGAGGGATAAGGTGAAAGATGGGGAAGATCCTCTATAATGCCTTTAGGGATAATAAGAGCCACTTCCAGGAGTGAAGAGGGGGAGGACCACTTGCCTTTTGAGAGGAATGAGTAAGCCCGACAAACCATTAGGGGATGAATTTGGTGTAAGGGGCGTTTCCGTTAAGACTGTAATGACCTTGAGATAGGGAGGCCCCCATGTTTTCCAAGGCGTCTGTTACAGAGTTATTGTGGCGAAGAATGTGGAATAGCTCATAGGATTTAGTCATGAGTGGCTTTGCTTTGTCATACAGACAACGACAATTAATTGAACCGGATGAGTAACCATTAATCAGCTTGAAAATAACATGCAGAGAGTCTCCAAAGATCATTACCTTGTGGAGGTCTTTACTGACTAAGGATTGTAGTCCCTGTAGGAGTGCCAACCACTCGGCCTCGTTGTTGGTCCTATGTCCAAGGCCCAAAGCGAAGGTTTGTTCAACATGTCCTCTGGATCCAAGAGGATCCCCCCCGCACCTGCCACCCCTAAAAGTTATTTTATTATTAATAAATATATGATAAATAATATATAAATATACGATGATGATGATGATTTACGTTTAGTGAGATCAACTTTGATTTATCTAAACTTAAGAATGATTATACATAGTTTACTTTAAAATCTTGTTCTTGTGCTAAGCCAAGAACCTTTCCATGCTCACATTATACATAGTTTACTTTAAAATCTTGTTCTTGTGCTAAGCCAAGAACCTTTCCAAGCTCACTATAGTTTTTGGCAAGTTAGGAGGTTATAAAGGTTTGTATTGTATCAAATACTATGAAACTCAGATCTAATGTGGGTGTAAGCAAGACACTCCAAGAGAAAGTAATTTTCATCCTCAATGCTCATAAACTCAAAGAGAGGGTAAACCCTTTCCCGACAAGGAGTTTTAGGAATAAACCAAAACCCAAAGGGAGTCTTAGGAATAGACCAAAGCCCTCTTTAGCTATGGAGTTCGTGAAAGTTTGTTCAAATCTTGGCTATATTAATTTTCTTATGTGACTTAGTTATTATCTAGAGATACTTTTGATCTTTCAAATTTAAATTAATGACCTCTTTATAATATCTTAATTTCTTCATACTACAAATTTTCTTTAAAATCAATTTGGTTTTAAAGTAAAATCTAAAACTTATTTTATAGATTAAAAACTAATTTGTATGACACACAACAAAATTAACAATACAAAACTTATGTATAATAATAAAAATCTGTTAACCTATTAATCAATATTAAAGTTTTTTCCCATAATATTATTTTCCATCAATACTTCTAATGAGTCAAAAGACATTTGAAAATAACAAGAAGTGATAAATGTGACAACTGAATTATGAGTTATCATAGATCTAAAAAAAATCAACAACAACCACCAATCAACAAAACACACTCATCCAAAACATACAAATTTTTTTCTCATAGAAATGCATTTCAAGTTCTTTGGATGGACAAATACTTTTGATCTTTCAAATTTAAATTAATAACTTCTTTATAATATCTTAATTTCTTTATACTACAAATTTTCTTTAAAATCAATTTGGTTTTAAGGTAAAATCTAAAACTTATTTTATATATTAAAAACTAATTTGTATGACACAACAAAATTAACAACACAAAACTTATGTATAATAATAAAAATCTGTTAATCCTACAAAACACACTCCAAAACATACAAATTTTTTTCTCATAGAAATGCATTTCAAGTTCTTTGAATTAAAAAAACACACGTGGATGGACAAAAACTAACCTAAATTGTAATGAGAAATCCATCCAACATTAAAAATGGGCATATCCTCGCCTCCCTAAACGATATTAAACAGCAACGAATATCCCGCCATATATTCTATAATCACTGCCTCGATCAATTTGAATGACTTCCCAAATCCAGTGGCAAAGCCACTGGTTGTATCAGAGAATGCAGGCCACTATCATCCTCATGCAATGCTGTCAGCAATGAGATTGGACAAATCCAATGTGTACGACAACCTTCTACCCAATTGGCTGAGCTGACAGGTGGCTGAAAATATGTAGAGGAAATCCAACAAAATGAAGTGAATTTGGGAAGAGCACAACTTTCCACTTTCGATCTCAGGTAGATTTCATTCCCTGATTTGACAAGTTTTTTTGTTTTAATTTTAATATGCTGACAGTCTAGGCTCATCTTCTCGGTCGATATAAATCCCCCCTCTTATTCTGTTTTATCACGCTTATGACTGATATGTTTTTCTGCCCTGCAATGCTGAGCTTTGATTATCATAGAAAGCGGTATTGTTGATTTGTCAAAGTGTCTAGAAGCTCTCTGCTTTTATATTTCTCAAAAGTTTCAGCTGTCTGTATTGTTATTCAAGTGAGTAGAGAATTGATTTCTGTTATCAGAGGATCAGTCAGAATTTTGGAGGGCTAGTAGTTGAGAGTAAGTAGCACTCAAATATCTTTTGGATTTGGTTGTATTGACATCCACCCAAAGGCAAAGGCAAATATGGTTGCTGCAACGCTGGCCCATGTTCTGAGCTCTCGAGAGCGTGTCGAGGACACGCTATCTCAACACCGCAATCAACTAGTTTATCTACTTTCAAGGTAATTCTTGCTTCCCTTCCTTGACCAACATTTGCAAATGACAAAATATAAGTGAAAATTCATTTTTAAAGAGGCCTCAGCCAACTTTTTTTTGGTTTGAGTGTCCTGTTTTTGGTACACGTAGTGACAGTCACAGGACACGAGTGTCTGAACACGGGACACGCTGCAGAGAGGTGTCTGACACGCTCTGTCAGTGTGTCCGTGTCCGACACGCAGACACGGGACACCTCGCCCAAAGCTAGCATGTCTGGTTTCTTAGCTTCTAATAGATTCATCCAAGATTGTCAATTGGGTCTAGCTCGGACGATTGCGAGCAGGAGTGTTATCCTCCCCACAGAGTTTCAATTCCCACATGTTGAGCTCTTAAATAAATATATTGTTGACAAAGCCTCAAGCTTCTATAGAATCTGGTTTACCTTGAGTACCATCCCCAAAATGAGGGGAAGTGGTTGACAGGTTTCTTTGATGTAACAACCCAACATTAGAGATTAGTATAAGTATAATAATAGTAAAAATATCAAATAATATGTAAAAATAAATAAGGAAATGTGCACTTGTAATTTGATTTAAGTGTATGGGTGACAAGTGTTTTACCCATGCAAAAATTAATAAATTGAGTAAAATATGGAAATCTAATAATAAAATGGGGGCAAGACCAAGAGATATGAGCTACGTCTTGCTGGTTGATTTTGGTTGTTGTTGTTGGTTATGTTGGTTTTCTATTGTTTGTGCACCTAAAGAGGGAGGATAGGAGGAGGAGAGGGTGGAATACAAATTGATAGAGAACTAGAGAAAAGAGTTAAGGTCTCACCTGGTCTGGCATAGTGTTAATTGTTGAGGTCTTGGGGGCCTCAACTTTTTCTTGGGGGTTGGTTGGGTGGAGAGTTGTCCCCCCAACTGTTGTTGTGGATAGGGAAGCCGACAATTGGAGAAGGACAAGGTTTGCATGCAAATTGATAAAGCTTGTCATTGATCAGGTAAGTAGAGACTTTTCTTATTGGAATGCTGTTTTTAATTTCTGCTAGTTAACTAAGAATTATTTATAATTGATGAATAGACACTTAATAGATTAGTTCTTCTAAAGTTTTTCATAGTAGATCTATTGAATAATTAGGGTTAAATCTGTTATACTAAAACGGGTTGTTACATTCGGGAAATTTATTCCATGGAAAAAAAGAAGAAGAATCATCCAAGATCCTTAAGCTTGGAAACGTATTTCTACCACCCGAGGATGGGACATAATCTCCGTTTTTAATCTAGAGGGCTGGGAAGCCACCTGATCTGACTTAATGGCCATGATAGTTTTAATTCTAGAGGGGTGTGAGGCCACCTAACATGATTTAACGACCATGATGAAATCTACCACCTTTCGGCTACCCTTGTGGGGGAAAATTGGCCACTTTTGTGAGATTTGAACCCTAGTCAAGGTTATAAGATAATACCATGCTTTCACCAACCTGGTTAACCTCTTGCAGATACTTCATAATTAAAAAGAATAACATCTTTCTAATATTGGTTGATTAGAATAACCTTTAAGCTTACTAAGACTAGCATTCAGTTCTTTCCTCCTTAATTTCAAAAAGTGGACAGGCATATCCCTCCTCTAACATCTAGTCTCTCTACCCATGAGAATAGAAAGGCCAAAAACAACATTTACTTTTAACATCTTAAGTTATTGTCTCCTTTTGTGACCTTCTCATTGTAAATTTTTAAATTTGTAAAATTTATTGGGAAACTAAATTTTTTCCTAACTTTATCCACTTTTGAATCTATTTGACAATGGGTTGATGCTTTTATTGGTGGGGCATGTAGAGCATGCCCTGTCCATATGGCATGCATAGGTGAACAAATGGGCCTTTCTCCATAAGGCAGAACTATCAGATCTAGAGTTAGAGAGGGTGTTTACAAGCACGCTCATGCAGATGTTACGTAACAAAAGTGGTGCAAACCACCAGGCCACGAGGAAAGCATTGCCACCTAATAAGTGTGGAGTTATGTTAAGCCCTTGGTGTTGCCAACTTAAAATTAGAGCCAAAACAATCAATGTTCAAAGAGAAATATTGATCTTTCCAATGTTGTTAAAATTTTCAATATAATCTTTCTCAAACATGTCAGATAAGCTTGTTGCATTGATCCGATTGGAAGAAGTCAATTCTCAAAAGAAGAGTTATGCACTACATGTTCTTTTGTTAGTCTAGTAACAAACCAATGAAAGATTAAAGGACTAAAATAATTATGATCTTTAAATTGAGGTAGCCCAGAAGGAAGTTTATTTGACTTAGGGCATGATAAGATGTTTATATACACCAAGCTCCTTTGGTCCGATGATCTTCCAAGGAATGACCTTTTTTTGTTTATTGCAGATATGTATCACAGGGGAAGAGGATTTTGCATCCTCATGAACTATTAGATGGACTAGCAGAGGTAATTGGAGAGAACGATGAACACCGAAATCTCCAAGACGGGCTATTTGGAAATGTCTTGAGGTCCACACAGGTATAGTGAGACTTGTTTCATTGCTTAAAAGATTTGCAGATTTATCACATTCCCTTGAGCAGTAGATTTCAAAATCAACATAGTTTCACAAAATGTTTGTTATATTTATTTATTTCTCATGGCAATCTGATGTATACTCTAGGAGGCTATTGTTTTTCCACCATGGGTTGTTCTTGCTGTACGACCGAGGCCTGGTGTGTGGGAATATGTTCGCGTCAATGTTGACGAACGTGCTGTCGAACAGCTTTCTGTAGCTGAATATTTGGAATTCAAGGAACAACTTGTGAATGAAAGGTAGTGATATATCATGGACTCTTAGGGCATTAGAGTAAAAATGTAAAATTGCTATAAGTGCATTGTTGTCAATGATGTATTGAAAGTCTTGTAACTAGACAACTTTTGTGATTTATAAAGTTAGTTATCAAAGATCTATATATATCTTTTTTTTAATTTGCTTTATATTTCATGCATTACAAAATACAAAAAAGGTAGTAATAAGCCTTGTCAATGGATACTTGCAAATGCATCCATCCACATTAGGATCATGTATATAGTGGGGTATAACATATAAATCCAACTATATTGTGCCTTTTGGTATTCTCCATATATTATCACAGGTGCACACATACAGAATGACTCCTCTTTTAACTTGGATAAACAGATCATTACAACTTTGCATTTTGCAGTGTCAAGGATAACTATGTATTGGAGCTAGACCT
>LPNX010701199.1:47154-81100 GCA_001517045.1 Pseudotsuga menziesii
CTTCCCTGTTAAATAAGCATTTAGTGCCCCAGATCCTCCCCTTTTAAATAAGCCCTGAGTGGCACATTGATAAAATGTAATGTGTTAGATTGTAAGGCTCGCATTTATAATAAATTCATGCTGTTATTACTAATACTAATTAGTTAGAGGAGCTGTTAGAGATGGTTGAGATATTGTCAACCTCTCTTCCTAAATTAGGAATATTAGGAATAAGTTAGATCTGATAACAACTCAGTGAACTCTATATAACAGAGTCTCAACCCTCAACCTATTGTAATCCTATCTCTCATATACAAATATCATATGTGTGGAATTTGAACTCTACCGAGTCTCAACTCTCAACCTATTGTAATCCTATCTCTCATATACAAATATTATATGTGTGGAATTTGTGATTGTGTTTTTTCTTCAATTCGTCTGTAGAATTGGGAAGAGACCAAAGAATATGTGTGGAATTTGAACTCTACCGAGTCTCAACTCTCAACCTATTGTAATCCTATCTCTCATATACAAATATTATATGTGTGGAATTTGTGATTGTGTTTTTTCATCAATTCGTCTGTAGAATTGGGAAGAGACCAAAGAAGGGACATTCTGTATGCCAACAGATTTCTCATCATGGTATCAGAGTCGGGATGTTGGGAATTTGAGTAGATAAAGAAGAGAAGCATGATTTCAGATTCAAGACGCTTTTGTTTCTTTACCAGCAGCTGTCACTAAATGATCTCTTCAGCTATGGCCCTTCATTAAACAATGAACCTCAGATTTGTGTGCAAATTCATGAGCTTGTGTGTTCTCTCACTTCAGATCCCAGCCTAGGAGACCTATGAGCACCCTTAGATCTGAGCGTACTCATTGAAGATTCACTACATACGATATATGGCACAGGCACCTCTCAATTGATGCGATGATATCTACATCGGCCAACAATTCGAGCAGAAGAAGAATACATAGCAGTCAAACCGTCGTGGAGAGGAGCCGCTAGCCATAGAGAAACCACTAGTTCACGTAAAGAGAGAAGACCACTATGGCAGCCGACGGCTTTGAACCTGGCCTTGCCCAAGTAATCCCGACGAGTTACCGATTTCCCTAACCTAAAAAGACCACTAGTTCACGTAAAGAGAAGGTGTTATCTAAAGTTGCTCGTGTGAGGAGAGGATCTGCCATCACCATGCGAGCTTGTGGTATGTGAATTGCAAATTATTGGAGGACTTGCTAGAAACCTGCTGGTTATCTAGTGAATTCCCTCTGCGGTGTGCTGGATATCAGGCATATTCCCCTGTTGTGCACCCTATACTTAGAAGGTGTAGTCCATGCTGACAGATTATTGGAGAAGATTTGTTTTAATATAGTGAATGACAACAACAATAGAAGATTTCTCTACGCTTTGGTTGTGTATTTCTCTGTTCCGTTGCCTTGTGTCACAGATACAGGCATGATTGAAGCATGATTGAGTTTGTATTCAATGCAATAGCTAGCCAGTTGCTTATTGTGCCTACCTGTTGGACTCATCAAGAAACAAGTTGTTGATGCAAAGGAGCTGCCGTGTAAGAACCTGCCATTGCTGAATAGAGCCATCTATGTCCAAATCTACAGAACTGCCCACGGGAGTTAACCATCATTGAAGAATCAGTCGCCCATGGTTCATTGCATCAAGGTATCTATTTCTTTCTGACGAACTCATTGGACATTGAATGTGAAGCCACAAGCTGCTATTCCATCTACTAGAAAGCTACCACCACGAGGATTGTCACCATCGCCTACGTAATATGGTTCAACCCGCAATCATGAAGAATACTTACAAGACTAGTTTTTTAGTTTCAAAAGGGGTAGGTTTCAAGTGCAAGAAGATGGTTTACACAACCTGTGGTCCTGGGTTTAGCAAAGGAGATGTAGTGATCGCTGAAGATCCACCGGATTGCGATGATGGTGATGATTTTAATGGAGTGGGATGTTTCACTTTTTAAGAGGATTGCACTTTGAAGATAGGGAAGGATTCAGTGTAAGATAGATAACTGTTCATATAGTTCGGGATGCTGGAGGGGATAGAAGAAACTATACCTCATTGTGGTTGTGAGATAAGCATGTGTGGATTGTTATCAAATATTTCGGGATAGATCTAGGATCTGGAAGTTTGGCATCATCCTTTACGAAGGTTACGAGACATAGCAAGTGTTAATGGTGTCCAATGATGTTGGGAACTTGGATTACAATGAGGAGGCTATACTGTTTGATGGAACATGGAGGGAGTAGCTTGAAGGCATTTTACTGATCCAAGAACTATTTTTAAACGGTACGACTTCTATAGAGTGTTTGTTTATGTTTCATGTTGTGTGTATCCAGTGTATGTTTGATTTCAGTAATTTTTTTTTGTAATGTAATCCTTAGGAGGGGGTGTTGGATTGTGAGGCTCACATTTATAATACATTCATGACGTTATTAGTAATTAGTTAGAGGAGTTGTTAGAGATGGTTGAGATATTATCTCAACCTCTCCTCCTACGTTAGGAATAAGTTAGATCTGATAACAACTCAGTGAACTCTATATAATAGAGTCTCAACCTATTGTAATCCTATTTCTCATGTATGCAATATCATATGTGTGGAATTTGTGATTGCGTTTCTTCTTCAATTTGTCTGTAGCAATTTCTATAGAATTGGGAAGAGACCAAAGAAGATAAATCTTGTCTAACAACAGATTTCTCATCATAATGACCATGCACATTTTCCAGATTTCTCATCATAATGATCATCTCTTTCTCCCATACTTCTTGGAGAACAAACTTGCTTTTGTAATTTTTTTCTAATTTTCAAGTATGTTTTTAGTTTTACAAAACTCTACTGAACTGAAAATAGCACCACTCTTTTAAAGAAAACCTATGTTTGATGACATCTAGATTTCTTTTAATATTTTAGATTTAACTTAAGAAGGAAAAATCTAAGTTCATCTGCATAGTGAATGATAATCAATAAGTGCCTCATAGTGCAATATTAATTACTATATATTGTAAAATTTTCAATATGCTCTTGAAAATACTCAACCCCAACTTGGTCTCAAGTTTCTCTAAATCACATGCAAGTACTAAACCTTGATTCTCAACCCCAAAGAATGTATATCAACACATACAATTATTTATAGCATGAAACGCATGAGATCTATTTACTTCTTTTACTCAATATATCAATCACACACAAAAAAATGGACACAAAAGTTTTTGGTCAATGTGACCCTAGAAAAACCCTTGCGAGAAAACTAGTGAGAGAGTACTGTAGATTTTTATTATCTTCAAGCAGTTACAATGAGGTACAATAAAATAGATCCAACACAACTTATCTTTGAGCCAAATGCTCTGATGCACAAGTTTGATCTTTGATGGATGATTGGGTAATGCACCCCTATCTCAAAATGCGCCCCTCTCTAATTGCGCCTCTCTTTGATACTGCTCTTTGATTTGGGCCTCACACCCCTTTGCTCATGAATCACTGTATTGGTGATAACCTCCCTCTGTGAGCTCAACTGATGATCTCAATCACTGAGCTCAATCCCTCCAGTGAAGTGCCCCTCTTTTTCTCAAAGAATGTGCCCCCTTCGTCAACTGAATCAATCAATGCTTTGTAATTGGATTCAAATTATCATAGAAACAATCTTTGCCTCTAATGTATCCTCCCTTTGCCACATATCAAGTGTGCTAGATCTATGCTCAAATCTGCATCGTCACTCCACAAGAAATTGTGCCCCCTCTGCTCATGAATGCGCCCTTGTCCCTCATGTAGGCATTCGCCCTCCTCATGCACTTATTCACTCCTCTTGTTGTGTGCTCAATCTTTGAGCCCTCAGCTGATGAATCTATTGCCTCAGATGGATCCTCTCTGCCTTGGATCAAGTGTGCTCAATTTCTCTCATATCTGCTCCCTTTCTTTGCTCTAGAATCTGTGCCCTCTACTCAAGAATGCGCCCCCTCTACTCAAGAATGTGCCCCCTCGTATGCAATGATTCGCCCTCCTTATGGAGTGAATTTGCTCAACTTGTGTTGATAAACTCCTCACTACTCTCAATGCTCAAGAAGTTCGCCCCCATCTGCCTTTGCTCTTTATTATAAGCTTCTGGTGACTTTGAGGGTTCCAAAACCCTAATTCATTTTTCATGCACATGCAACATGCATATCTCATGCACATGCATCATGCAATACTTTGCATGTTTCCACCACTAGATCCATGTCGACTAGTAGAGTGTTTCTCACACACTACATCAATTTCTATTTGTCAATGTACCTTCATGCTAGGCATCAACTCATGAAGGACATCCCGAGATACAAATATCAACATATATGTTTTTAATATATATTCTGTGATCCGAGTATGATGTAGGTTGAGATATATACTGTCGAATCTAAAGTGGCGTCTAATCTAAAGTGGGGTATGTACCATATCTAAAAGAAGTTAGCTAAACATTCTATGTTTTGGACCTTTATGGTCATTTAAATCTTTGCTGAAATCGTGATTTTTCATTGTTCAAATTGCATTTTTGATTACGGAAATGGATTCAGTGCCCTCAAATACCCATGGGAACCTCGATTATGCAATTCGCAATACTCAAGAAGTTCACCCCCATCTGCCTCTGCTCTTTATTATAGGTTTCTCGTGACTTTTGGGGTTCCAAAACCCTAATTCAGTTTTCATGCACATGCAACATGCATATCTCATGCACATGCATCATGCAATAGTTTGCATGTTTCCACCACTAGATCCATGTCGACTAGTAGAGTGTTTCTCACACACTACATCAATTCCTATCTGTCAATGTACCTTCATGCTAGGCATCAACTCATGAAGGACATCCTGAGATACAAATATCAACATATATGTTTTTAATATATATTTTGCGATCTGAGTATGATGTAGGTTGAGATATATATTGTCAAATCTAAAGTGGCGTCTAATCTAAAGTGGGGTATGTACCATATCTAAAAGGAGTTAGCTAAACATTCTATGTTTTGGACCTTTATGGTCATTTAAATCTTTGCTGAAAGCGTGATTTTTCATTGTTCAAATTGCATTTTTGATTGCGGAAATGGATTCAGTGCCCTCAAATACTCATAGGCACCTCGATTATGCAATTCCAACAATTTTAGCTGGATTTCAGCCAAAAAAATCACCAGAAAATAGTCCAAAACATAGAATGTTTAAACTAGTCTCATCTAAAATGCATGTCTTCTCCAATTTGATTGGTTGTAGGCTAAGAATCGAGATATATACCGTCTAATCCAAAGTGGGATATGTACCACATCTATTTTTAGGGTTGAGATTTATATTGTCCAACATAGTTTGGATATATACCATTGGATTTGATGTGATTTAGATCACTTTGAATGGAATCGTATACAAGTTGAAGTGATTTAGAATCTATATCACTTTAAATGGAATGTTATATAAGGTAAAGTGATTTAGATCACTTAAAATGGAATGGTATATATCCTAGCTTATATGTTAATTAATATCATCTATGTAAACTCAGATATATACAATTCTCGCCTTAAAATTGATGGGATATATTTGTGTATATGGTAATTAATGTCATCTTAGAGTTGATGGTATATATCCTAGACTAATGCTAATTAATATTCAAATCACATTAATGTTCAAATAACCTCATATAGAGTTGCTTATAGATTTCCTTGGATATATATCATGGAATGACAAAGCACAAATTGCACTTTGTTTGACAACCACTATCGAGAAGGACAGTAATGGGGATTTTGTCTAAGTAATTTACGAATGCCTTTCCACCTTAGATTCATTATCGATAATGAGAGTTATGGTGATGGAGTGTTACCGTCCAGATACTCTACAGTGTGCCATACCAACTATGCCAGAGAGGAGGGGTCCTTTTTCATTGTAAAGGCCAAGTTTGGGGTTTGATTATGTAAAATTGTTGGTCTAGTGGGGCTCAAGACCTGTTGTCTGGTCATGGAAGGTCCTCTTGGTTTCCATGTCAAGGAGTATTGGCTTAGTGGCATTGTTGACTGCTCCTTGATGTGGTGGAAGTCCTCCATCATGTTGGGCATTTATGCCCTCGGTTGGTTTATGGTGCTTCTTGGGATGACTCCATCAGGATTCAGCACACATATCTTAGGGGGTCCCAACGAATGTTTTCAGACTTGGACTTGACTCGATTGGGACTTGGTCGACTCGACGATTCATATAAGACTCGAAAAATAGGAAAAAAACTTAAAATATAACAAACTTTGTGCATAAAAAATATACTAATGATATTTCTAATCCTTATAAGTTATAAAACCACATTCTATGCACAAATTCGTTGAATCATTTCATTAAAAATGATAATACAAGATTTGACACTCCATATTTATATGCAAAATAGCAGTGTTACCAACATCGGCCGAGAAATCGCCGATGTCCGAGAAATCGCGAGTTTTTTAGCTCGGCGAATTTTTTCTCAAAAAATCGCCGAAAAAATTGGGGCGATTTTTTCCCGATATATTGCCGATTTTTTCAAGGCGATTTTTTCCCGATATATTGCCGATTTTTTCCCGATTTATCCCGAGATATTCCCGATTTTTTCTAAAGCTGAAATTGAATATTTTTGTATTTTTTTAAGTTTGCCGATTTTTTGCCGATGTTTGCTGATGTGTTGCCGAGATATCCCGAAACGATGTTTCCTGGACCCTGCCGATTTTTTCGCCGCGCCGATGTTTGCAACACTGCAAAATAGTGAACCAAAAGATGATTCCTTGAACAAATTCACAAATATTACCAAGTTCAACTACGTAACTCAAAATATAAATAGAAAATCAAAATAGACAATGTCTGCAAGTCCAATTTCAAGTCTCATGCATGATTACAAGAAGTAGAATGCCTAGAATAGGGCCTAGAAAAGCTGGTGCAACATCGCTAGACCAAAGCAACAATTGTAATGCAAGTATATTGGGTGTTTCCATTTTTGAAATGGAAACACTCTAGGGATCCTTAGTCTCCTCATCAAGCCAACTCAAATCATCAATAAGAGATTCATCGTCCAAAACCCAATCAGAGACTAGATTGATCTTTTTCAAGTGATCTTGGGTTCATTGATCTTTTTCCAATGATCACTGTTGAATCTTGATGTTGAAGCCTCTTTCAACTGCCCTCCTAGCTAATAATGAGCTCACCTCCTCATAGTTAGAGCACACAACAGTGAAATGGAATGAGAGAGCAGTGCAATGAAATGGAGGAATGAGAAAATGAGGGAATAAATGCCCTCTTAAATGCTTTTAATCCCTCAATCACTTCATTTCCCTCCTAATCTTCCTCGAAAATATTCAAATTTTGAAAAACAAATATTCATGTGCATCCATAAGAATCCAAACCATTTCACACAAATATGCAAAGTTTCTCATGTATACAGAAAGTATGGGTGCATATAACTAAAATTGCATTAAGTGCAATCCATATCTAACCCAAAACACATAAACAAAAAGGCTCTAACTCGCCTCCAGAGTCCAAGAAACTTTAAAACTTCATGCCATAACAAATGACTACATATCATCAAAATCATTGCCTATATTGGGATCCTATTCGTCAATAGCACTATGTGTCCCCCACCTCTAGAATCTAGCCCTTGCCTCTATCTCAAATCTCATAGTTCATCCTCCAAGGACATTAGTTGACACCCTAGAATTTTGAGGAAACCTCCTAATCCAAGCATTAAAAAAGGTAGAAAAAACTTCACATGCCTAATAAGTAATTTTGCTTAAGTGAAGGGTACATTTTTACTAAGGTCATGACAAAGGAGTAAAAAAATCACCACCACCAACATCGAGGTACATAGAGGGGTTGATGCACTCGATTAAATGCCAATCCCCTACCATCATACATGACAGAATCTAGTGGAAACATTGCAATCCTGAAACTCTGAACACTGTTAACATGATTTTCCTCGAAATGAAGAAAACCGGACAGCATTTGGAAATGTTTTAAGTGCATATGAGCTGTTAACTCAATCTTGGATGACTTAAATTTTGAATTAGAATTCAAATTGAATGCATGTTGCACTTAATTGAAGTTGTTTTCTTAAATTTAAGACATATATTATTATGGAAAGATTATATCTTATTTTGTATATAGCATGAATTATCCGCCCATTTTCCTAAAGCATAGTTACAAGGAATCCTTAAAATAGGAGAATGTTTTAACTAAATGAATTGCTTTAAAAGCATAAGACATTTCAAAGCTGTGAATTGGCCATTTCCTCCTCTTCATGATGAAATCTGCAAACGTTTTCTTTTGTTCGGTTGCATATGGTTGTTGTATTCTCCTCAAAGGGTTTTTATAGGGGTATTGGAGCTGACAAGATAATAGAGTTCAATCTGGTTGGGAGGGCCTTCAAGGCCAAAGGTCGTCCCGTGTGTTAGTGTTCAGAACTTGAAATTTGGAAGCTACAATTAAAATGGACACAAAAGATTTTCAGTTTTCATGTTAAACTTTATGAACCTCACCTACAACTGCTCACGCTCAACATAATGCTTCCCCAACTTTCCCCTTAAACGAAAACAAATCCTTCTCCTCTTCTTTCCTTCCTTTCTTTCTCTTTGTTTTCTTTTCTCCTTTCTTTCTGCTATCCTGAACTTAGAGGGTACGCCCACTTGACATGTCAAAGGGCACTGTGTTAACCCCCATTTTGAAATGGGTGTCCATGTGAAATTTTCACATCTTTCGGTGGGGTGACAATTTGGAGGAAGCTACAGGAAGCTAATTGGCATTTTCTTTTGGTTACTAGTCACTTTCCAACCTACATTAAAGCACAGGGAAGTCTTCCTTCACTGCCCTAAAACACTAATCTACAACATATTAGTACTCAGAAAAGAAGATCATGACATCTGAGTGAAGAAAGCAATTCAGGGTGTCTAATATCGAGGCATAATTTGCAGAAGAAAGCAAGTCATATGGTTGCTAGGTGAGCCCCTTGTGGACTTGTGCTTTGCTTAGGCAATTGCAAAATCAGACTTCCTATGTATTCACTAGTTTTGTTATGCCCAACATGAAGGGCTAGTATATTTTCAGTAATATTTTTCAGACCTTAAAACAGGACCTAGCATGCAATTGTAGGCAAATTTTTCTCATTTTATTTCAAAGGCAGAGTATAAATGTTGAAGTTGTTTTCCAAGGGCTGCAGAGCATACACCCATACTATAGTAATTACCTGGATTGTTATCAATGGAAAAAGTGAAGATCCATCCTCAAGACCAAATACTAGAAAGTTATGATGTTAAATCTGGAATGAAAATACTAATACACAGCAGAAAGGTTTCCAGATTTAAAATGCACCATCTATACACCTTGTTATCACCTGCCTTGTAGTTGCCTGTGTGATGTGGATCCAGGATGGATGGTAGAGGGGCAAGCAACTAAGGGGTGGAACCACGACTGCCTAAACTCCCAAATGGATGGTTGTCACGCCAATCAAGGCAGCCTTCACTTTATGTTATCCTAGTCCAAGACAACAACGGGGGAGACTCGGATCTGCTCCTGACAGGAGAGATCAGACCTAGACACCAGAACAGATCAAAGGGGCTTCAAGGTATGTAAGGTGCAAGGGGAATGGAAACCCTAGCTCTAGGGTTTAGGTACTAGCAATTGATGGGAATGACCACTGTCTTGGGAAACGTAACTGTGACCATAGTATTAAAAATCGGTTAAATCGGAACCAGAACCGGCCGGTTCACCGGTTCGGAACCAAACCGGTTCAAACCGGCAGGTTAACCGGATCGAGGACCGGTTAGTTACCAAACCGGCCGGTTTGGTACCAAACCGGTCCAACCGGCCGAGTTCTAGCCTGACCGGTCCGGTTTGGAAAAAGGCAAATTTTTTTTATTTTTTAGTTATTTTTTATTTATTTTATAAATGTTTACTAACCTAACGGTTCCCTAACTCCTAACCTATCCTATCAAACATGAGGTTCTGTACAAGAAATTGCACAAATATGGAGAACGTTAATAGAGAATGAAAGGTCTTCTATCAGTTAGATCTCATGTGAACGTTATCAGGCATGCAAATTCTCTTAGGTGGCTGTTAGCAAGCTGGCAGTGACATCAAAATCTGTGTACCAGGCCTCAAAGTCTACTCCTATGCTGCTCTGTAGATTGGGAACATAAAGGAAGGGACAAGACAGACAATATCTCTGCTACAACTGTCTTAAAACTTGAAAATGAAAACAGGCTTGGTCCCTTTATCTCCTCAAAAGCATAGATCTCCCACAGAATGAAAAACAAAAAAACCCCTGAACTGTATATATTTACGAGTTATGATTAAAATGAGCACAGATCAGCCTTAGGAATTCCATTAGGGACAAGTCGGCCTACTTTATCTTTAAAATGCTGACTGGATACATCACTTTTTTGGCTGGAAATATTATTGATGCTGGCTTTGATCTGCTATATGTTTGTAGTTTGTAAGAATGCTAGGATTCAAACTTCTGAGGACCCATATTAGTAACAGAACAGTGTGAAATAAACCTGAGATTTTCATAGCTGCAAAATATCTAATGGTGCCCTCATTTCTACAATAGGCCATGATTAGTTGATTACACATTTTGCAGGCTGACATATAGTTCTTAGTTATAATAAATGCTTTAGATATGAAATCATTCAGAAATTAGCAGCTCTATGTCATCCATCTGGCTCCTAAATATTTGATGTATTTTTTAGCAAACCGATTCATTAAATTCAAATCGGCCGATTTATGACCGATTCATTACCGATTCCAATTCCGATTCTGAGTTGACCCTTGACCGATTCCGAGTCCGATTCCGATTTTTAAAACTATGACTGTGACAGGGTGAGAAAAGACAGAGTTGGGACTGTCTAGTACCAAGGAAACAGACTAAGTGAAAGATAGGTGACTTGAGTTATTAATAAGTGTTGGAAAAGGGAATGGGAGTGAGCTCAAGTTAGGGCTAGTGCCAGAGGTAAATATTAGTGCCTTTAATGCATTGGGTAATGGAGTCAGCATCAACACAACGTTTCAGTGAATTCCACCTGGGATACACCCCGATCTATGGACCCAGAAAAGAATTTGGCCCAGAAGCCTCAGGTTATAGGAGATCCAGCAGGAGGAAGGCTAGCGCTAGGGCTTGGAAAAGCAGATCTGCAGATCTGTAGCCACCAAGAGACTATCAACTCAACGTTGGAGGAGAAATGAGATCAGGATGGCCCGATCTACAAACCCAAATTAGAAAATTGCGGGAAAAATCAGATCTGGAAAAGTCAAAATTTGATGGGGGGGTCTAGGAGGCTGAAAACCAATTTTTCAGATCTCGGGCAACATGGAAGGACCTAGCTCAGCGTTGGGGGTGTTCTGGAGTGCTTAAGCACTCATCTATCAGCCTAGCCTATCAGATTTCAAAAAAAGTCAACTCCAGAAAAGTCCAGTTTTCAGTGAGGGCGCTAGGGCTGTTTCAGTAAAAAACTCAGATATAGGTCAGACAGCCAAGAACTTGGACAGCGTTGGGGGTGATTTGGATTGTGTGGGACCCGATCTATTTGTCTGTGTAGTCAGAATTCAGAAAAAAGTCAAAACCCTAGGAGGTCAAATTTTCAGTGGGGGTTTATGCAGTTTTCTGGCTAAAAATAAGATCTAGGTCAAACCAGCAGGAGTTTGACCAGCGTTGCAGTAGATTTGGTGAAGGGGAGGCACGATCTATGAAACCCATAAATGGTTTGGCCAAAGATTGGACGATTCCCAGATTTATTGCTTTTTAGGGTTTTTAGTATTTTAGGTTTCAGAAAAATTGAAGTAAAGCAAGGTACAATGGACTAAGATCTGAAAAGAAGAGACTTACCTGTTAGATCTTACCTGGAAATGCTTGTAGAAGTATTTAACAGTGATGATCCTTGCTTTGCATCAACAACATAATCATTGCTAGACTGACACTCTAAAATTTTATTAGTGTTCCTACTCCAACTATTAATTAACCAATGTTCCCCCAAGTTTCCGGGATGCGGGAGCGGTGAAACGCACATTGGGGACATGTGGAGACCACCCCCAAATTTTAGCGAAATTCGAGGAGGGGGGGGGGCGTCCAAGTCTTAATAAAAAATAATATTATAAATTATTAAATCCCAACAATAAAAGTTCAATGATTCATCCCATATAAACTACTAAAGGGGGGGGGGGGGCGTCCAAGTCTTAATAAAAAATAATATTATAAATTATTAAATCCCAACAATAAAAGTTCAATGATTCATCCCATCTAAACTACTAAAGCGGGGGGGGGGGCGTCTGGGAGTCCCCCAGTTTCAGGAGGGGGCATCTGGGAGCCCACCGTCATCGGAGCACGCTGCAGAACAGGGGACGCGCCCCCTTGTGCGTTTTTGAGAGTTTCTTAATTTTGGGGACATTGGGAAACGTTTCCCTAGAAGCCCCTCGAGACCCTGGGGCGTAGGGAGCGAGGGGGGCGAGTCCCCGTGTAACACTGTAATTAACAAATCTGTGAACATATCATACCCAGTGATGGATCCTGGTGCTATATGATCAAACCATAGTTGAACATCCCCTTGCAAGGATTCTCGTAAGGCTCGCATATAAACATCTTCATTGTTAGCACGTCTAGATTCCATGTAATCCCACAGAATATCCAGATGACTTTCAATAGATGTATCTTTATTTCCATTGAACCGGGGCATCCTCATAGTGTAATCATTTGGCATAGGATGAGGTGCCCCTGATATTTCAGAAAAGTCAAAAGGAGACTGTTTGTCATGTTTTTTCACGGCTCTGGTTACTTGGCTATAAGGATTTGACTGGGGATGACTTCTAGCCTTCATGCCGACTTACAGGTCCACTTGCGATGGTTGGGAAATATCTATTGCATGGGTGAGGAAGTTGGTGGGTATCATAAAGATTGTGATAACTAGATTCATATACCCATAGTCATGCTCGAAATCATCCTCATTCCCGTAGTCTGACCTCCTTCTATCCCTTTCATTTATTTGTCTTGTATTTTCAATCATGTTTTTGGTTAAATCCTTCATGTGCTTCAGAAATACATCTGAATTCATTATGATTTATGGTAAGCTCTAAGAACTTAAGATTAATATGTTGGGCACGGTCCTCAGTGGAGTCGCAGGGTGGAGTTGCCAGGTGAACCACACTAATAATTCACCAATAAAAGATATGTCGTAGGGGAAAGGCGAGTATGTTGAACCAAGGTAGGCCTCTACCTCCTCGGCAACGGTGCCAAAATGTTATCACCCGCCTTGTAGTTGCATGTGTGATGTGGATCTAGGGTGGATGGTAGAGGGGCAAGCAACTAAGGGATGGAACCACGACTGCCTAGACTCCCAAATGGATGGTTGTCACGCCAATAAAGGCAGCCTTTACTTTATGTTATCCTAGTACAAGACAACAACGGGGGAGACCTGGATCTGCTCCTGACAGGAGAGATCAGACCTAGACACCAGAATAGATCAAAGGGGCTTCAAGGTATGTAAGGTGCAAGGGGAATGAAAACCCTAGCTCTAGGGTTTAGGTACTAGCAATTGATGGGAATGACCACTGTCTTGGGAAACGTAAGTGTAACAGGGTGAGAAAAGACGGAGTTGGGACTGTCTAGTACCAAGGAAATAGACTCAGTGAAAGATAGGTGACTTGAGTTATCAATAAGTGTTGGCAAAGGGAATGTGAGTGAGCTCAAGTTAGGGCTAGCGCTAGAGGTAAAGATTAGTGCCTTTAATGCATTGGGTAATGGATTCAGCATCAACACAACGTTTCAGTGAAACCCACCTGGGATACACCTCGATCTATGGACCCAGAAAAGGATTTGGCCTAGAAGACTCAGGTTATAGGAGATCTAGTAGGAAGACGACTAGCGCTAGGGCTTAGAGAAGCAGATCTGCAGATCTATAGCCACCAAGAGACTATCAGCTCAACATTGGAGGAGAAATGAGATCAGGATGGCCCGATCTACAAACCCAAATCAGAAAATTGCAGGAAAAATTAGATCTAGAAAAGTCAAAATCTGATGGGGGGTCTAGGAGGCTGAAAATCAATTTTTCAGATATAGGGAAACCTGGAAGGAACTAGCTCAAGGTTGGGGGTGTTCTGGAGTGCTTAAGCCTGATTTATCAGCCTAGCCTGTCAGATTTCAGAAAATGTCAACTCCGAAAAAGTTCAGTTTTCAGTGAGGGCGCTAGGGCTGTTTCAGTCAAAAACTCAGATATAGGTCAAACAGCTAAGACTTGGACATCGTTAGGGGTGATTTGGACTATGTGAGACCTGATCTATCTGTCTGTCTGTGAAGTTAGAATTCAGAAAAACTCAAAACCCTAGCAGATCAAATTTTCAGTGGGGGTTTATGAAGTTTTCTAACTAAAAATCATATCTAGGTCAAACCAACAGGAGTTTGACCAGCGTTGCAGTATATTTGGTGAAGGGGAGGCCCGATCTATGAAACCCAGAAATGGTTTGGCCAAAGATAGGACGATTCCCATATTTATTGCTTTTTAGGGTTTTTAGTATTTTAGGAGTTTTCAGAAAAATTGAAGTAAAGCAAGGTACAATGGACTAAGATCTGAAGAGAAGAGACTTACCTATTAGATCTTACCTGGAAATGCTTGTAGAATTCTTTAACAGTGATGATCCTTGCTATCCCGATCAATTATGGACGATCCAAGTGATTTCTATGGCATATACAAGCTTCAAGCCACCAAAGCGCCCCCTATCCTACATGAGCAAACGTCAACAATATAAGATTTTCCAATACAAGACAAAGAAACCAAATGCTACAAGAAAGTAAAACGAAGTAATCATAGATCACAATGAAACTAATGAAAACCCCCTGATCCAAGACGAAGAAAACCGAGCGAGTTGAGGTCCCCACTGCAAAAACGCTCTAGCCAAAACGCCCTCCTGTAGGAAAAACAATGACAGCAGAAAAATATAGATCTCACAAGAATTTCCACAATGCTAGGAAGCATAAGACTATCCAATCACCATTTGAGAACATCAGATGCAAAGCAGATCTAGCAAATTTCCACAAAAAAGTCTTTCTATTATTCAGATCCAAGAGCCAAAGACCTCCTACAAATGAGAAGCTCTCTCCTTTAAATAGAAATGAGAGAACCTCAATCATAACCGAATCCTAACCACTTTCAAAATGAGTGGCTAAGATTAAAAGATAAAATGTTCTAATCAATGGTTGAGATGAGCTCAACATACAATACATGGATCAATATAACCATAAATTACCAAAGTGGATTAAATCACCCATAAAGAGGGTACTCCACTCAACAAGAAATAAATGAAGCACATGGTGGGTCCATGGAGTGTTAACTAACTCCATCTGGGTGTCCCCATGGCACAATAAAATAATATAATATTTTAATTCTTTGACTTTGTGCCTCCTTGAGGAAATCGTGAGCCTCTTAAAAGCTCCAGAAAATAATATAAAAATGCCCAAAAATAGGTGTGGGTCCAATCAGGTGCTGCAACGGCTGGAGAAGGTGTGGAGGACATCACTCTCATCATCAGGACTCATCCCGTGTCATTCCCTTGCCTCAGTAGCCCAAATCGATTTCTTCAATAGCCATTTAGTCATTTTTTTAACTGCCTTGGGAAACGTGAACCTACCAAAACAGCCTCCTAGGGTTCCTGCGTTGTCAAATTGATCCCACCAGGCTCTCTGGGATGGGGGTACTATGGTACAAACAAGTGGTTGCACCCGTATGTTCCATACAACGCCCTAGGAGATCCAAATAAAACATCTCCCTGCTTAGACATATCAACCTGTGAAGAAAAACTGCATTAGAAAGGAAGAATGAGCCTGATCACATCTGCAAGTTCCCGGAACTGGAAATAAACTGTCTCATTAGACTCAGAGAGTCCAAATCCATCTAAGGTGTATACTCATACCCCTCACAGGTCTCTGTCTGATCATCAATCATATCCAATAAACAATATAACCATCTGTAAATGATCAGACACCAATAATAATTCAGACTATCATCCATCTGCTACAAGCTTTAAAAGGCTAAGACATGCTCTACAACTCATTCAAGCAACAATCACAACAAGTAGCAATCATTTCACTGGCGGTACATCGACAAATACATATATAAGGCTTTATTTATTATTACTCAGACTATACTTTGAGGACTATACTCACGTCATAGTTGTAGTCAATTTGCTAGTGAAAGGTTTAGGATGAAGTTGACAAGGCTAAGGCAAATGATGACTTCCTACTCAACATCATGACTCTTTGGATATGGAAAGGGAATACTCACTATAACCAATGTCAGACAAACAACAACACAAGGAATGGCAGTGCCTCACAAATGGGTGAGTTGTTTAGAGAGTGCTTATTCAACTCAGGCATCATGACTAAATTAAGCTTGATCCAGGTTCATTAGGATCATCAATTTTATTCCATGGCCTTTTTGGCCTATATGACCATTTGGGACTTCACCAGTGCTTAAAAGCATGGCTAGTCACAGCTTTCATCCAGAACATATTTATTTTATAAGGTCAACAATATTTGGATATAACATATTTTTAACCATTTTTTTTTTGGACCTTTTCTTATACTTTTCAAGGAGTATATTAGTATTTCATTGCTCTTGCACTCTTTACATATGTTCAGAAACACAGTTTAGCATTTTCATTTTCCATGCGCGCTGTTGCCGCCTAATTCACACTTTAAGACACAGGAAAGTCACAACCTGCTATGTGTGTCCTTGGGGGCAAGCGAGAGCTGGGGACCACTGTCACCACAGTCCACAACTCCTCCGTTTAGGCAAGATCCCAACAGAGCCAAGGGGGGTAGTCCCTACAGGAAAACTAAGTTCCAGATTTATTAATTAATTACAAATTAACTAAATGGATCTTTTATTAAGATGGTGAGGCTAAGACTTTATACTATCTAAGGAATGACAAGAATCATGCAAGTGCAAAGAATTCCTTTTAATGACAAGCAAACCTTGAGATAAATGAAGACTAGTGCCTATTAACAAATGGAGTTTAAGGGTAAATTACAATTTTACAAATTTACAAATGAAATTTAAATCTAAATTAACTAACCACCAGGTCACAATATGGACAAATGAAATACTATGAACAATATAAACAGAAATGAATGAGCAGTTAACCAGTATTAACAATATCCACAATTATAACAGATTGAATAAATGAAACAATTATTAAGCTTATTAGACAAGATCTACAGATAACTAAACAGTATGATTACTTAATTAAATGAACTAAAAATGTTACCACAAGAGTTTGCAAAAAAGCTGGAAGGAAAAAACTTGTAACTGAAAAGTGTGAAAGTGCTTGCAGTAAAACCTTGAACAACAAGGCAAAGATAAACAGCAGTGACCTGTGTTTGTAGGACATTTTGCAATGTCTCTTGGTAAATTTTAATAAATTTTATTAATGTTTTTCTTCTTGGAGTTTAGTTTTCGAACCGGTGGTGTGACTACCCCAATCCAGTATTCTTCAAGTCAAAGAGGGAGTGCTGTTGCGCTCAACAAAGTGGGAGCAAAGCCCACCCGTAGCTCACAGGTCAAACCCCAATGCCCTGGTGCTCAACAAGGGGGACGTAAAACGCCTAGAGACCCCCCACGGTTTACTACCCCAAGTCGCCTCCGAGGGCACTGTTTTTAATTAACAGGAAAAAAGCTAGATGGATGCCTATTAGACTAGGACTTCTCTATCCCCTGTCGTATCTCGTGAGTACCCCGAAGGGTGATAACCGAGTAGAGGAGCAGGAAATAGTGAAGTTTTTGTTGGTTAATTTTAAGAGTAAATTTTATCTGGGTGATTAGCATGCAATGTTTATTTTAAAACGATCAACAAGATCAACCAAGCGGTATCACTTATGGGAGATGCTGGTACTTGATCTTGGACTGAAAATGAAATGTGTTGAAATTGTAGCAAAAAGGAAAGTGTTGTTCTAATTACCTAAGTCCCCACTTCTCCTGCTTTTCATATCCAACTTGAAGTCCCTAAAGGGAGATGACAAGTGGATGGAGGATATGCAGGATAGATGGGTTGTATGATTATCCTTTTGACAGAAAATAAAACTTACTGAAACTTGAAGGAAACTGTAAAAGCAATGCCTAACCGCACAGCAATCTCTGTGACAGAGATGGTGGTCTGTCACGGAGATAGGTGGGTAACAGAAATAAAAATTATGCTTAAGCTAATCTCACAACAATCTTTGTAACAGAGATGGTAGTCTGTCACAAAGATAGGTGGGTGAACAGAAAAACTAGCATAAACAGAAATCTAAGCAACTAGTATTCTATTTCCTACTCTACTTCCTAATCTATTTACATATAGATTACAAGTGCTTATTAAACTTTTGCAGAATACCCCAAGAGAAATTTTCGTTGGGGTTTACAAAAATCAGAAAATAAGAGAGAGAGGTGAGGGTTTGAACCCCTTTTGGAACCGGTTGAGGTTGAGGTATTTCTGGGCCAATTTGGGCAGCACCTCTCCTTCACCTGTGCAAAACCTGTCACAAACCAGCAAGCTATGTTCGCTGGAAATCACAGAAAATACTAAAGAGATTATCAGAAAAATTAGTACAAAAAAAAAACACTAATTTACAGCAAAAATCTGAGTGTAAAATGACAGAAATATGATGTTTAGAGGGTTGAAAACTGAGTTTCCAGCCACCTAAATGATGTTAAAACAACAGAATTAAAAGCCTATACTAATATGCTAAGGGTTAGGGCCTTAAAACCAAGGTTTTTATCACTATACAGTGATAAAAACTGAGTTTTAAAACCCTTGTAAACAAAAGTGCGAAAATGAAAAACAGAGTTTTAATCAATGGAGAAAGTGCTCCTTTGTTCTAGATCCCTGCAAATACACTTATAAGAGCTGCAAAATGTAAGCAAAGAGGTGAGTACATAAATAAACCCTACAAAATACTTTGTAGAATCTTACTAATCTACTCACAAATGCAGACAGAAATACTTCTACCTACAAGTCTCTCCACAAAATACTTTGTGGAGAGCTATCTAAGCTAATACAAATGCAATTAAAACAAATACAAAGCAGGTTACCTTACAAAGAAGCATGCAAATGTACAAAAGAGCCACCAAAAGTTCCTCCAAAGATTGCTTGTATTAAGTGGCCCAACTAGGGCAAGAAGATTACAATAGCCAAAAGAAAATGAGAGAGGAGTGGGGAAATATTCCGGCAGTATAACAATAGCATGAGAGATCATGTCAAATGAGGAAGTGAGACCCTCATTATATAGTTGAGGAAGACCCCAACCCCTTGAAGATCATGGCCGAGATTAGATCTAGATCTAGGTTAAATCTCCACCACCAGATTTAGGTATTTGACTTTGCATCCTTCTCAATCAATCTACACCCTTAGATTAATTTTCAATCAATGGCCTGAGGTGCTTGATCCGTGTCTTAAGCATTTTCCACCCTTAGATCTAGGGTTTTGACCAAGTGCTCCTCTCAATCAATGGCTTGGATGAGCTTTTGGGGTTTTAATGTGGGCCACCCAAGCTAGGCGCCACCCTTAGAGGAGTTTTTTAGTGGAGCCGCCACCTTTAGAGGAGTTTTTACTTGAAATGCACCACTAAATGGCTAGACGTCCTCCTTTTCCATTAGCGCCCCACTAATTGTAGCGTCCTCCTCCTTTAGCTAGCGCCTTCACCTTTATGTGGGCGTCCTCTAAATATAGCGCCCCACTACTTTGTGTAGTAGCGCCCTTCTCCAATTTTGGGGGCGTCTTCATATCTATGTGGCTTTTTACCCTAGCGCCCCCTCTACTTTGGAGTGAGCTCCTTTACATGCATGCGCCCTCCTATTTGGAGGAGTCTCTTCTTATTTAGAGCCCCTTTTAACCTTGACGCCCCACTTTAGTGAGGTTTTTTACTTGGACGCCCCCTTAGTGAGGGTTTAAACCATGACTTGGCTCCTCTAGATTTGGCTTTGACCTTTAGCCTTTTCAAAAATAAAATTTTAACCTTTAGACTTAGGCTAAAATAAAAATTCACCTTAGATTAAAATTTTCAATTTAATTTTAAAATTTTTCCAATTTTGACTTAGGAAAAATTAAAAATAAACTTGAAAAAATTATATCTTGGCCATGGGGGGGTGGAAAAATTTGAAATAAATTTTCCTAGGCTTAACAACCCCCAAACAAATTTACCATGGCATTATTTGATTTTTCCCTTCAAAATCAAATAATGTGAATTTTTGATTTAGGGAAATTAATTAATTCCCTAGGAAAAATAGACCTTGCTTAGACAAAAAGGGTCTATCTCCTCAACCACTTATAAGAAAGACATGGGACTCGAAGCAGTGGCTTAGGGGGTTTCATAGCAATTTACCTTGCATTCATAGCCCCTATTACAAAATGCCAGTGCTTGAGCAATTACATTATTACATCAAAACTGAGTTAATTAACCACCAAGGGGTGAAGTTAATTAACTAGAAAAAATTAATAAAAATACAACAACACAACGAAACTCCGCAAGACTCTATACAAATGTCTAGCATGGTCATGAATATCATTTTGAACCCCTAGCCACCTCATGGACTTGATTGATAGAACGCCCGTCACCACTTTGGAGGATTTTGAGTGAAAAACCAAACCAATTAAAATCGTTTACACAACAAGATTAATTGGAAAGGGAAAAAACACTCAATGAGGGGACTTCCCTAACAACCAGTTCCATGGTGTGGCATCCATATCATATGACCCACACTAGCACATATAATTACATTAATTTTCCCACGCAGGGGAGCGGACATTTCGTTTTACAAAGAGGCAATTGCCCTGCAGAAGTGAAAAAATCCTTAGATTTTTCCAAGGTACAATTTGTACAACTATGTACATCCTCATGTACATGGAGTTGCCACCTAGTCGAAATAGGTGGGCAACAGGCGCATATATAATATTTCCAATATAAGTAGTACATGAGCTTTCACTTTTAGCCAACAATATCTCAAGTGACTATGGGGAGTTCTGCACAATGCCAAACATCGATACAACCGACCATAATGAATTAGGCATGCAATCCAACTTACCAAAGGCAAGTTCTGTCACCAACTCAGAGCCGAGACACAATATAAACAGGGAGGCTTGTCCAAGAAAGGTTCCAGCGGGGAAAAATGTTCTCCATGCCATAAGTCAAGAAGTCAGTCGGGTTGAAAACTAAACTGGAAGGTAATGGATGGGTGGAGACAATGAATGAAGAAGCCACCACTAGCAAGCCAAAACAATGGTGGGAATGACTACCTCTATTCTCCCTAAGGAGGGTAAAACCAATGAGTATAGATCAAGAAATTCAAAGTCAGAGTAGGGACATCAATACATAAATACAAATACATCCAAGTCCATATAATTATGATCGCCAGAGCATGACACCACATGTTAATACATGTCACAAAGATGAGTATAAGAGCAATGACAACCACAACACAATATAAAAAGTTGAGTCATAATCATGCAATATAATCCATATGAAACACCATATGTCCAATGAGAAAGTACTGATATAAAACCAGGCATCAATAATAGCTCTGTAATGACTAAATGGCTACATCGATCCTCAAATCTGAGTGTCCTGAGACTCAGTCCTGACATGGGAGAGTAAAATAGTCCACTAATACAATAATGATCTGTCAAAACTGCTCATCTCAGCATCTCATATGTAAGAGATCTGGCTGAAAAATGCACTGTGTCTGAAAACTAGAATATGGTAGCCTAGCTACTATATATGTGATAACACACCTTTCACTGAAGCTTGATTTGTTCATCCTGTGTTGCTAACTTCTCCAAAGAGCCTATTGTCTTGAGATGAAAATTGCAGCCTAGGTAAACTCACTCTCTTAGATCTGATAGAATTGCAATACCAATGATAGGAAGGTTCTGCAAACTCACGGTCAAGAAGAATGATAACAACACCTTTGTATTGGTCGTTGTCCACCTAAATCTGCAGCTTCTGGAGCAAGCAAACATCAAACCGGACACCCATTGCAATTTGATTGAGGCCATAATCTTCACTTGGCAATATAGGAGGCCAATGTACACAAAAACAAGGAGGTTTCACTTCCCTAGAAGGCAATTTCCTTGATTGGTGGGTGCACTTAACCTTAGCAGACTTCAATTAAGGGATAGACTTTGTTTACCACCTAACCAACTAGGCGACCAACCATGTACCATGCACATGTGCCATATGCGTTAAAGATGAGAAAGAAGTACTTGAATAAAGTTTTTTTCAAGCGAGGCAACTCTTCTTCTTATCTTTTCTCGATGAAATTTCTGCACTTCTTCGGGGTATATTGTAATGATTTGTTAGCATAAAGGTCTATTTTTTGTATAACTTGTTTACCTAGGACTTTATCATTAGGGAATTCCTTTCATCAAGTGTTTTTTCCCTTAGATAATTAAAATTCCTTTTTAGTAATTTTAATTACCTAAGTTTTTCACTCAAAAATATCTCCAAAGTGGTGAAAGGCATTCTAATGATCGAGTCCATGAGGTGACTAAGGCCTAGGAATGTTTTATGTAACCATGCTAGACACTATCCAGAGTCTTGCGGAATTTCATTATGTTTTACCTAGGACTTTTTTTTTGTGATTAAAAAATGCCCCTCAGCATAAAATTGTTGTAATAAAAAGAGGGTAAAATGGCATCTAATGCCCACAGATTGGGGTATGGGTACTCAAAATCAATGGCATGAGTCCCCCTACACCTTTGGGAAAGTTTGAATTCATTCAGACAAGTCGTGCTAAGGTTTTGGTCACATTTGCCTAAGTTAGTCAAGGAAATCAAGAAAATTGACAATTAAGCAAGCCAAATTTTGGTAAAGTACCTAAAGTCACTTAGAAGGGGAAAATTAAGTTTCTAAATGTTATATTATGTTTCTAAGGTGACTTTAGAAGAAAAAAATCCCTCCCCCCCCCCATGCGAGTGTTTCACAAGAATGAAGATGTCACCAAAGGGGGGGTTCCCTCTCTCTTCATGGAAATTGAGATATTTAAAAATAAGCCAAATTAAAGGGCCCCACTTTGGTGGTCCCCCCCTTTGGGCCTAGAATGAAGATTAAAAATATTAGAGGGGGGTTTCTCCTCTAAGATTACCTCTTTCTTTACGCTAAAATTTCAGCCTTTGTAACAAGTCCAAGAGAGTCTCTTGGACTTGATTTCTTGCTTTGCATTTTAAGTTGAATCAAGTCTCATTTATTTTCCATCCATTGCTAGCAAAAGAAGTTGGGCTTGCCCACCTTTGCATAAGCAATTGTTGATTGGCATGGGTTTAGATTAGTTAGAGTTTTATTTCGTTTTTATTTTCTTCTTTATTTTTGCCCACACCTTGCAAGTGATTTGGCTATGCCATCCTTGCAAAATCATGTTGGCTAGCATTCTATTTTTGTTATTTTCATTTGCCCACACCTTGCAAGTGATTTGGCTTCTCCATCCTTGCGAAATCGTCTCGACTTGTATATTTCTTTCTTTTATTTTTATTTTCCCATACCTTGCAAGTGATTTGGCTATGCCATCCTTGCAACATCGTGTTGGCTTGCATTGTCAATAATTGCTAAATTCTTCATTTCATTTAAAATAAACCTTTCCCCAATCTTCGCCCCGTATTCACTCCCCTTGCCGGTTGGTCCGACCTTGGGTGACAAGAAAGGGAGAAGCTTCCAATTGGCTAGAATAATAGGCATTTCAATCCATTATTGCAAGATTGAGAAAAGATGATTAGTGTGTGGAGCTAGAGGGGTAGAGGTCGTTGGGGGCCTTGTGGCACTTTGTGTCCTTCGGTTGAGCACCCAGCTAGTTCTTGGGACTGACTTGTAGATCTAGGAGGGATCTTTGTGCTCTCTTGTTGAGCACCTAACAGTTTCTCTCAGTTGAGGGATAAGGGTTGGAGGTAGACACAATAGTTAGTTGGTTTATTTTCTCATGCGAACACATTAATACCCTAAGTTGAAGAAAGACCTTAAAATAAATTAAAATCTATTGGACCATTTGCACAACATCACGATATTTCATTTTATTTACTATTGCAGTCATCGTTTATTTGGTTCAGTTCTACTTCAAGCTCATTTCGTACACTTTAGTTCATTTCTTAAAGTATTTTACTTTTGATGAATGTGGTCTTTTGATTATTGTGGAGAACGAATGATTTAGAGCAATATGTGCATTCTAGCAATTTCGTTGTAACCTTTGCTTGTGACTCCATAGCCCAATTCAAGTAGGCACTCATTTAGTAATACTATATTTCTCTTGCAATTATATTTGGTTTACAAATAAAGAAAGATTTTCCTGTCATATGAAATTATTGTATTTCTGCATGGTTGATTGCCATAAAGTTTAAATTAATCTAATAATCTTTTAACTCCCAAAACACAACCTTTGAAACATAGTAAACAAGGACTACCCGCTTTGACCTTTTTAGGAGTTGGGTCAAAAGGAGGAGTTAGGAATCGAGGTGACATTGGGTTCTAATCTCATAGTTTCCCTTAGGAACACACCTAGTGGTTGGAAGACGTTCCCACAGTCAAGTGTGTTTTAGGCGACAACATACTTCCTTGATTGGAGGGCACATTTCCCTAGGGGATAAACTTCCTTGATTGGAGGGCACATTTCCCTAGGGGACATACTTTCTTGATTGGTAGACTAAATTCAGTGGCAAATAAGGGCACACTTCACTTCAGTGGTAGATGAGGGCACACTCCACTAGCAGATTTGGGTGCAGTGACAAATGTGGCATCCCTTCACTTTAGTGGCAAATGAGGGCACACTTCTCTAGCAGATTTGGGTGCACTTCACTTCAGGGACAGATCTATCTATTGCGTGAGTGCCCCTCTTCACATGTGGCAGCCTCATGCATGTCCATACACTAGGCGAAAGGTGCACTTCCCTATGCAGAGCTATATAAAGAGCATGCCCCTCATTGTAATAAATGGTTGGATTTTGGAGATTTTCCTCTCCTTGGGGCTTAATCAATATGTCATTTGTGTAGCTATTGTGACAAGTACTGGACTTTGGAGTACTTTCTTACAGATGTGGCATTTGATCTTGTGTGGAACTCTAAAAGGTTGTAAGTATTGCTAGCCATTTTACATTGAAATTTGTATGTTTTGGGTTGGATGCAATGGAAGGGTATTAGTTCACATTGGAAGGCAAAAAGTTTAAGTTCATTTCTATTATCTTTTCCTTTGCATTTATGCACATATGGCTACTAATCTTTGCATTTATTCTTAATTCAAAGGGTGTAATATTAATCTTTTGTGTGTATGGTGCACCCTCAAAGCCGAAAAATGTTACGCCTCATAATATATGTAGCATTCGCAGTCGGGTCTACTAGAGCGAGGGGTTTAAAATTTTTGATGTAAAGGAAAATTGAAGTGTAGAGTGTCGATTTGGGGCTAAATACCTCTAACAATGTCATGGATGTTCCTCTTGATTTCCACCTCTAGGAGGTGTTCGCCCTATATGAGTTGGTGCCCTTGGGAGGTTAATCACTTGGATGCATGACCACACTCATTTATTTACCATGTAAAAGGTGATAGCACTTTGTAAAGGGCTTTGTACTGTATCTAGAACACCTTATTTTCTCACTTATACCTAGTTTACCTCGCCTTTGGGTTGTGTTACCAATAAATTTTACTTCCTTATTGAAGAAGCCTACGAGGATAATGAAGCAGGATGTTGAGGACACACATTTGTTGGGGTCATTTGTTGGGGTTAGTTGGGGCATGGCGTCCTCCTTTTGGCACACCTAGCACTTGGTGTAGCCTAATTGCATTTTTATTACTACTTTTATGTCATTTAGAGATATTTTATTGTTATTTTGAGTGGTTTAGCCCTCAAAGTCGTGGTTGAGCAAGCCAAATGTTATTTTTTTACATTATCTTGTAGGCTCATAACTTAAAATTAGGTGAGGCTAGTCTCATATAAAGAGCGCCTCCCTCTCATTGTAAAAACACAACAAGATATGGGTTCATTATGAAATCTTTTCTATTTCTCTTGGTTTATTGGAGCTCTTGATGCTATGCACATCTCTCTTTGGATGACGTTTCTTTCTTGAAGGTTGATGTGATGAATTTCCAGGGTTTATTTTACACATGCTATTGGTTGATGATAAGAATAGTTGTGATAACTTCTACTCAAGGGTGACCTAAGGTGCATCTCCTTGCTCATTCCTTGGTTAATGTTGGTAAGTTTATCTCCTAACCCTAGTTTAATGTCATTCTTGAAGTGCTTTGGGCTAAGTTAGGGTTTCTTGATAGCATTTTTTCAACTTTGTATGAGGAGACCTTCCTATCAAAGGATCTCTCTGTTGTTAACTGGGCCTTTGATTTCTTCGCTTTGCCTAATTAGGCTCTTCGACCTAAGCCTTGTGATTACTAGTTGATGCCGTAATTGCAAGTATTGAAATCCATTTAAGAAAGGGACGTTGGTATCAATCTCTCAATGCCCTAGAAATTGAGACAAGAATCATATGCCTGATCTTTTCAACAAATTTATCTCTCTTTTATCAATTCACATGCCTTTTATTTTACATGCATCTTTATATATTGAAAAACCCTAAAAATCAAAATATTGTTGGAAAAACCCAAATAAATATAAATAATTCAAAAAACCAAAAATACTTGCAATTTTATAATTTTGGTCTACCCATCAAATTCGCCCTAGTGGATTTATCCACTGATTTTTGAGGGTGTCCCAATTTGACCAAGTGCAACGGGAAACAAGAATTTGCTTAAATTAGGGTATTTGTAGGGTTCTTGCAGTTTTGATTGGACCATCAAGTGTGCCCTAGGCCACTTGATCATCTCCTCTTTGTAGAGCACTTTTTGGAGGTGGTGCCTTGGGAAGTGTAAAACCTTGCCTTGGAATTTGTGAAGTGTATTGAAGTGGTGATATTTATTGATATTGCTTGGTAGATTGAATTAACACCTTTCATGTGTCTTTATTATCCATTGTTGACTCCATCTAAGACATTGATCTTAGCCATAAAGCTTGTTGAAGGGTACTTACAAGCGTGTTGGTGTCTGTAGGTGTCCTTCCTCCATTAGGGACTCTCCCCTGGGTTTAGGATTTACCCGAATAAGTTGAGGAGTCAGGTTGTGGTGACATTGGATCTAGCCCCTCTTGTATGCTTACCATCACTAGCACAAGGCATACTTAATCTGCTTTGAAAGCACTGCTAGTTTAAGCAGTAACACAAAGGAGTATTGTAAAGTCTAGTATTCTTGCAATTCACTAAGCATGATTTGATCAATCATGCAACCTCATCCCCTTAGTAACATATGACAGAAGTCCCTCTTGGACTCACGGGGTCTTCACTTAGTGAAACCATGCCATAGCACGTTCGTTCGTGGCATATGAAACAATAACCCTATTTTCAAAAAATATTGGAAAATACCTCTCAAAATCGTTTTTTTTAACCCCTCCCAATATGCCTCCCCAATTTAAAAAAACCCCTATTTTCACTATATTTTGCATGCATCCATTTTTTCATTTACATTTTTTATACCCCTTTATATTTCTACCTAGTATATTGACATGATACCCCACATGCATTCTACAATGCACCTTTCTTCTTTCAATGTATATTGTGGATGCACATTACTTCACCCACAAAGATCACATTCATTTCCTAAATTACACTAGTTTGTCATTTTTTTCTAGGTGCCTGCACAATATCAAAGCTTAAGGCAAAAACATACAATGTGAAAAATTTCAAGTCAAAGTGCTAGCTAGGGATAACGAGTGGAAGACCTCCAACAAGATTAACATTGATAGTGTGTTAACTGCACATATACAACAAATACATTTTTTTCTAGGTGCCTGAAAAAGATCAGAGCTTAAGACAAAAACATACAATGTTGTGTTTAAAATTTTGTAACCTTGCATATAGAGTGCACACCTATCAGGATATTATTCAATGGTCACATACTCATCATGTCTCACATAAATACTCCAAAGTTTAAAATGATTAACAATTGACGGGGATGGACATTCAAAAACCCATTGGAAACAATTAAAGACTTGCATTAGCATCGTCTTCTAAGATGTCCTTTTCAGAAGGTATTTCAATAAATTCACATTCCAAATCTGCTAAAACTCTTCACAAGTTCCATTATAGTTAGGTTCTGGACCAAGTCTTAGCTAACTTTGAAATCTTGATGCCAGAATGCTTTTTAGGTTACCTCGATAAACAAGATATTGTCTATTTATGACATCAACTGCTAGCCATATACAATTCCACATAAAATGCAGGTAAAGTGATATATGGCCAAATACTAAACCAGATGAGGGATTGGATGCTCAACGTAGCATCCAACCACAATCAATATCCATGAGCTTAACAAAATACATTTATTGTCAATTGTATCTAGCTCAAGCAGTTGTGAGAGTATTATTCTCCCCACCTAAGATCAATTTCCTCAAGCGACATGTTGAGCTCTAAATGAGTATATTGTTGTATTGGCCTTGAGCCCTGAAGAATCCAGTTCATCGTGGCTACCATCGTCCGAATGAGAAGTACCTAGTGGGTTTCCCTGGGGATATGTATTGCACAGAACAAAAAACAAATGCATTTACTGTATGTCATGTGGTCTCTCTATGAGGAATTTCTTACAATGGATATCAGGCTCTTCAGTGGTAGAAAATGGCATGAATTTTCTCATAGTTTGCAGGGCTGTTGAGACTTGAAGAGTCGATATGCAAGATGTGTAATGAAGGAATAGAAAAGTGATACCACATGGATATAATTGACCAAGTAATATCCATTTGAAAAACAATTATTTTCATTTTCTATTGAGAGTCAAGACTGTCTTAACTTAAAACAAAGAACTAGATCCTTAATAGGCTACCATGCCCTAGCTTCTAGAACTGGCAGTCTATTTTTCGCTGAAACCTGCTCCAACATTTGCACAAGCTACAGATGAAGATGACATGCGTATTGCAAAGGAAGAAATATTTGTGGTTGTTGTTAATGTTACCTTTTAGTTATGTGAGACCACAATCACCAATCCACAGTGCACACAATTCAAAAAAACATACTGTTGCATCATAGTATAAAGTGACCTTAAATAATACAACAAATTGCAAAATGAACTTTTATGTGATCATGCCCTTTATTGTAAAATTAACTTTTATGTGATCATGCCCTTTTGGAAACATGACCCTAGTTTACTATCATGACCTTAGATTATTAAAGCCCTTATGCATTATTTCTTCTTTAATCTTGATATAAGGAGCTAAACTTTAAGTTTGGTTGGGTAATTCAAGTGGTTAAGCTTTGAGCTTCATGCAAGAGGTCTTGGGGCCTATCTTTCATACTAGTAAGCTTTGTCATATTCCTCACTCTATGTCCCTATTGGGTTAAGTGCCATAATTAGCATTGACATGTTTACAGTGGTTACTATCTGCAAAAAGTGAGAAAGTTTCCAAGTAGTACCATCTGCAAAATGCGAGGAAGTACTCCAAAGTTTTCCAACAAGTTCTTCCTTGAGAAAAAGATAAGCTCAACCAAAATCGACATCATCAAAATCATTACAAATTCACAAAGGCAAAATAACAAATTTCTATCTTAAACATGGTATGAAGATTTACAAACATAAAAGGAAATTCCCATTTTCACATGGATGTAAAACAAACAAATTACATGTAAAGCTTTCATTAAGCAAAATACTTTGTATAGAAAGGCACAAGAGCTCTATAACATGATACAAGTTAAATCAATTTTCCAATTTAGCCATGAATCACTCTCCACCAAGATTCCATTCTCACTGATTTTCTCTTTTGATAGAGACAAAAGTCAATCTGTCCTTCATAAAAAATCAGGTCTTTAACAAGCTTAAAACCCTTATACTTCATTTCCTCCTCAATCTTGATCATAGGCATCCAGTCAATTTATAACTTAACAATACATAACAAAACCAGTGTTACCTAAGCTTTGTGCAAAACAATTTTTGATCACTTCTAATAATTTGAGTGGTCAAATCTTAAGTTCCGCACTCTCCATCAGTTTTATATAGAGATGGTTTTGAACATGTCCATTATTAAATAATATGGGTGTATCATATGCCAATAGTCATCCAAATGATATTGTCCAATCACAAGTATGACTGAAAAATCATCTCTGCAAGTTCCTGCAAGAAAGAAATGGGTAATAAATATTTTTCAAGACATTTTCTTGGAGCTAATAATTGGTTTCCAAAAGAATCACAAATGCCAATCCATAAAAGCTTACCTGCTTCCTTGATGTGAGAGGAGGTTCACCCCATTGTATGGATTTCTTCTCAAGTTCTTCAAACCTAATACTATCTTCCTGTAAAAGAACATATATAAAATAGATTAAAATTTTAATTAGGCATTAGGATCCACAATCATGAAAACTATATTCTACATGAATGATGAAAAACTCAGCTCAGCAAACGACTCGGAGAGGTTGGAGAGTAAGAGCATGACTCAGACTTGCTAACAACTCACAAAATTTCATTCAAAAACTTGCCTAAGTTTTAGCAAGTGAGGATATGAAAAACTTCCTGAGTTTATTCAGGAATCCAAGTTATACTCGCGACTTTTTCAGAACTTGAGATAAATTGACTCAACCCAGTTTTAGCACCAAGTTGGGTACAACATGCTAGTCCAAGTTTTGCTAATATGTTCTATGTATCTCATAATGAAATAGACATGATTTAGAAAACACTTAAAAAGAACAACAGAAATATGAAATGGGTTGTAGTCACCTCAATTGATACTCCTAATTTTGAATCAAAGGATTCATAACGCTTTCGAACAAGCTCTGTTAATGTTCCATCCTGCACAGTAAGCATAGAAAGAATATAAGGGGAGAGGAAAACATTATTATGAAGATTATTATATAAGAAAAAGTTAAATCCTAAAAATACATTATGCAAGAATATAGGTTTACCTGTAGCAACTGAGCTACATTTCTCAATCCTCGTTCCAAAGTGTCCATCCCTAATATATGAGCAATGAACAGATCTTCTACATCAACAATTACCCTCCGCCTGTGTCAAAGAAATGGCAAACATAGATAAGTTTGATATCACTTTGTACTACAAGTAGCATATTGGACAATACAACAACATTATAAACCATCAACTAGAACCCAACACAACACTCTCGACCTTTTGTACAGTCTATGAAGGGGCGTATACTAGCTTTTTCTAGATTTTTTGACTATCCTATGCAAGCACCTCTTATAGTTCATGTTTATTCCGTTTGCTTGAGCAAAAGCATAAGAAACCAGAGCAGTTTTTTACTCAATTGACCCAACTTTTGACCTTGTTAAAATAAGGAATGGGTCTTTAGGTAGTGATAAGTCGAGATCATGAGCACAGCCAATGACCATGAGAATAAGACACGTCCAACTAAAGTTAAAATAGTGTTATTGGAAGATTAACACCTAGGGGGTAGCTTGTACTATGACATTCATAGGTCTAATCATAACAGGCCAGTATCAAACAAAACTCATTCATTCATGCCATCAAATGGGAGCTGTTCTTTAACTACAGTGGTGAACATCGGTTGGATGTCTTGAACATGTAAATCTTTTATGGCTGGCCACAAATTAGGAATGCATAAGTTTATGACTTCCAAAGTAACAATGGTAACATTTGAATCTCTTGAAAGCATGAATCTTTTGTGGTTGTTCATAATGAGGAATGTGTAAGTTGACGACTTCCAGAGCACTTACAGTTTTGCATCAAAGTTGAAACCACCAAGTGCAAGCCCACCCTGAATAAAAGGTAAAGATGTTGTGTAAGTAGGATTTTACAATTTTTATTACATTCATAAACATGAAAGCAATTAGAGACTTCTATGGATAAAAAGCAAGTAAAGGCTTACATTCTTGATAATAGTCAACATGATCAAAGTTGCTTCACTAATATCTATGAGTAATTGATCAGTATCGCAACCTAGACATGTTGAATACAAAATATAAAATATTAGCTCAGAAAGGGATGCGATCCATTCTTTGAAAGTGGAAACTTATGAATTCAATCAAACACATGACTATAAGCCCCATTACCTGTCTGGGCATCTCCAGTGTTTGCGTCAATATTACCAAGCATCCCATAAATTCGTGCCATTTCCAGCTCGTGATGACAGCTGAAAAAAATCATCATATATTGATTCCCAAAGATATCATCCATTTTACTACTGGATTGTAAACATTCAGATATAAACATATAATTTGGTCCCTAGGAGAAATCACAAGGAAATAAAACTATCAAGGGACGGATAACTGACAGACTTTATAGTGACTTTACCAGAATCCAATGACACTAGAATTAGCGGTTTGATAGAACATTAGTGGGAAGTTTGCTTACCTATGCCTAGAGAGGGTTGCATGGTTGCACTCAATGTTCAGTTTAAAATCATCTGGATTGCAGTATAGCCATGTCAAATGAAGAAATTGATTAGCAATTTAGCAACTAAAAACAGTACATGTTAGAACTAAAAAAACAATTTCAAGAATCATTCCCAAACATGGTTTACAGGAGACTGCAAAAATACAGGGAAAATCATGAATCTATGAGACAAGGAATATGCCCAAACAAAATCCCTTAATATGCACATGATGGTGAAAAGCCAAAAGTCCAAAAAAATGCCACTAGAAAACATCCAAGGCCAAATTCCTTGCAGGACAAGGAATGGCTTCATTGTGTAATAAAAAACTACAAGAACTATGTACATGCAACATTGTGTAGTATTAAAGTGTGGTTTTAAACAGGCATCAGAAAAGTCCAACCATATCAAATGCAGTGGAGCTAGAAACTTGATATTACAAAAGAAAAGCATGGCAGTCCCTTCTAAATTACATGAATTCATTAATAAAAAATTCAAATGTGCAGCTATAAACAAAGGATAATAGACACAATGTTAAGATGTTAAAAATATGTTGTAATCAGGGATGAATTACTTCAAAGTTCAAAAAATGCTATGTGCAGACGTTGGATCAAAATTCAACAAAAATGATGTGCAGTTAGGAGGCTAGAATACTTTACATAAGCATATGCAACATTCTGACAAAAGAAAAGCATTCAGGAATTGAAGAAATATACACCTGCAAGTCCATATCTCTGCAGGAAACCCACTGTTGTTGCAGCATCCCAATCATACCTAGAAAAAAGGATAACCAAATCTTAAATTACTGTTAAACCTGTCAACTTCTAATGGTACAACAGATGGAGATGAAGACAAAAAACAATGAATTTATATAAAAACTTAAAGAAGGATTGATATTTACTGGTGTTTTGTAGGCTCTTGTGGTTTGGGTTTGTTGCCCACCTATTTCAACTAGGTGGCAACTCCATGTACATGAAGTGTACATAATTATACCTTGAAAAAATCTGAGGATTTTTTCACTTCTGCAGGGCAATTGCCCCTTTGTAAAACGAAATGTCCGCTCCCTTGCGTGGGAAAATTAATGTAATTTTATGTACTAGTGTGGATCATATGATACCGATGCCACACCATGGAACTGATTGTTAGGGAAGTCCCCTCATCGAGTGTTTTTCCCTTTCCAATTGATCTTGTTGAACAAACGAGTTTAATCGGTTTGGTTTTCACTCAAAATCCTCCAAAGTGGTGACGGGCGTTCTACCAGTCAAGTCCATGAGGTGGCCAAGGCTTTAAAGATTAATTCATGACCATGCTAGATATTTGTCTAGAGTCTTGCGGAGTTTCGTTATGTTTTTGAATTTTTATTAATTTTTTCCAGTTAATTAATTCCACCCCTTGGTGGTTAATTAACTGAGTTTTGATGTAATAATGTAATTTCTCAAGCATGGCATTTTGTAATAGGGGCTATGAATGCAAAGAAAAATTGCTATGAAACCCCCTAAGCCACTGCTTCGAGTCCCATGTCGTTCTGATAAGCGGTTGAAGAGATAGACCAATTTTGGTCAGGAGGGGTCTATC
>LPNX010701240.1:0-87094 GCA_001517045.1 Pseudotsuga menziesii
CATTATCAATAACACATTTTAGAGGATATTTGTTATGCAACTTCAATTACCCTGAAAAGAGTCTAAATTGAGAGCAGCGTTTTGGACTGTAATCTGTGAAATTATAAATCATATGTTGTGGAGATTTGATTCCTTGCTTGTATATTAAATGAATTATTCTCCTACCCTCAGAGTATCTTGCCAAAGTCTAGCAGTAATCTAAGTTATCTTGTACATTTTCTGCATCATGATTTTGGATGCATTCTTTTATCACTTTCTGATTTTGATGGTTCTACAATCCATTTCCCGTTTGAGTGCAGGTGCATTTATTGGACTGTCACTTGAGGGAAACATTGTATCGACTTGAGCTGATACAAATTTGCGTTTCTATGGAGAACCAAATCTTAAACCTATAGACATTCTACTTGGTTATGTCGAAAGTCCAAGGGCAGCTGCACCTTTATACACTGCATTGGATGATCTGTTCAGCAACATGAGCTGAAATTAATGAGGTGTTTTTTTCTTTGCAAGATTTATATAAAATTATTCTTTGTAATTAACCTATTCAGTCAGCAGAATCTATTTGTATATATACTGTCTGTTTCAAAAAAACCCTTGAATTTTTCATGCAAATATAAATTCTTTTCAAGCTGGAGCAGAGTTGGTCATGGGGATCTTCCTCTGATCTCCATCTTATCTACCATCTTCTTATCTCCTTCTGATATCCCCATTCTCTGAACTCCATTCTTCTCTTCTGAACTCCCAACCCATAACCTTCTTATATCCCCTGGGTAAACTGGTTAAACAGAATATGTTCCAGCTACCTATGCTTCTACTGCTGATGGATAAGCTGGATCTACTGCCAAAACTGGGTTCTTATTGTATTTTTCTTTAAATAAAATTATTATCATTTTTTCACCGTTAACTGCTTGTTAAGACTTTACCGAGTGAAAGCATCTGAGCCAAGACCAGCAACTGTAGAGACGGGGACATAGTGTGAAAAAGCACGAGCTAAATGTCCAGCAGCAGTGGTTTCAGCAGATCCAGATAGAGACCCAGCATCAGTCATAGTAGCACCAGAGGTAAAGGCAGCGTATCCTCCGGTTGAAATACACGTTGAAGAAGCCATTGAAGCAGCAAATACAGGAGCAACGGGGAAAGCCAGCAAGATCCCTTCCGGTTAGAGAATCCGCAGTTTCATTAATTTATAGATAGAGGCCCATAAGCAGAGCCAGATATACTCTCTTTCGCTCTGGCTCTGGTTCACAATATTTTTTTTTTTAAAATTGCAGTAGGCGTCGCTTAAGCGACGCTTAGTAACCGTTGCTTTTCCGACAGTTCTGCTTTGTCTCCGTCGCTTATTCGACAGCTTTCCTTAGTTCCGTCGCTTAAGTGACAGTTATGTATGTCGCTGATCCGACAGTTATGCTTTTTATCCGTCGGTTATCCGACAGTGTCCCTTTCTCTCCGTCGTTTAAGCGAAGCTTGGGGGTGCAAAAGTTTTTAAAAAATTTCTCATTGTCGCTTAATAAGTGTCGGATAACCGACGATTTAAATTCAAGCGATGGTTACTTAAGTGTCGCTTAAGCGACGGTTACTTAAGTGTCGCCTAACCGACGCCAAGTTTCCGACGCTTAAAAAAAAACCAAAGTGTCGTACATGCAACAGGGAAGTGTCGAAAATCCGACATGACGGCCGTCGGATTTTTGGTCAAAATGTAGTAGTGATAAAATACAAATCAGAGTCATGGATCTTCAACAAATGCATTTCAGCAATCAAAATAATAATAACGATTTAACAATCCATAAAAACCTGAGTTTCGTTGTGCAGGCTCTGGCCAAGCTCTATCCAACTATGCCACACAACGATCTCCATCGGGTTCCCATGAACGTTGATCGATCTCCAATTACAAGAGATCCACGGGTTGACCTCCCTACCATTCCAATGGGTACTCTCATTCCCCAAGGACCCCCGAGCTGAATAGGGTTGCAAGAAAAAGTACCCTAGCATGATTAGAGTATGTAGATTCACTAAGGGCCTCCCAACCCCATTCACACCTGATGAACCAAACTCTCCACAGTCACCATCCACCTCCGCATTATCTCATCCATCCAATATTAGGGCAAAAACCTCCCCATACCCAAACCCTGCCCCTTTATTTATATAGTTTTTTGAGATTTATGCATTATGTAAAATTATTTTTATTTATTCTTATTTTGAGTTCATTTTTATTTTATTTCAACGCATCTTTTGTCATATGCATTTATGTAATGTCATATTCATTTATGCAATCTACTAATTTAGGATTTCTTTACTTAACCGCTCATTAATTTCATTTATATGATTCCTAGATTTTTGCTTTTGATTTCCAATTTTTGTGTGTGCAATGTGTTTCTATTTAGAATTTACTTTATTTTGTTTTATTTTGTTTATGATGATTTTTATTTTTTAGTTCTTTTTAATTTTTAATTTTAATTTCATAAGGTTGCACTTTCCATTACTTTATTTCCAAGTCATAACTCTTGTTTAGTTATTACTTATTTACAACCTTATAGTTTAATAATTTCTTTTGTTTATCCAGGTGATATCAAGGGTGCCATGACCCTCTTTATTCCCTTCAAATATCCCACTTTCCGTGGTGGGGAGTTAGTACGATGGCTGAGACCATGTTAACTCAGTCCGATCTATGCTGTAGAGAGACTCATGGTTATTGAAGAATACCGCCAACACCTCGTTGTGCTCCCCTAAGTTAAGCCTCATGAGTGATTGATTCTGTGGCCTATCCTCACAGAAACATGCCTCTTGGAAGTAAAATCCTCTCTCTCTTTTCAACCTGCCAGATGGAAAATATTTGCTAACCATACGGGTACTTTCTTCCGTACAACCCCATCATCCTTTTGTGGATCGATTGGAAACCATGATCATGTGCCTGCACACATGAAAACCATGTGCATTAATCGTACTATACAATTTAATCGAAATATCAATAAAATAAATTATATCAGATGATATTTTGTTTATACTCAAACTGAAATTCATGTGGCATTGACACCACCTTGTATCATCGCGCATTTGGGTCCCTGTGACACTGGAAAATTGTCAAAGCATCTACCAATATATTGTAAGAAATGAAAATTGTTTATATATTTAATTCACACATTATAAGATCAATCATATCACATTATATAAATCTATCTACCAATATCCATTCATTCATAAGTAACCATTGTGACATAACAATCAATACATATATAAGTTGTTTTAGTTCATAGTATTAAACCAGGTCATTTTCACTCAAAATGAGCTCAAACCATAACATATTTTAACACTGAAATAGTCTGTCCAACAAGGAACTACAATGGTGCATTACAAAATTCCATTTATCCATGATTACCCAAATGTATCACCATGATTGAAGCATATATTATAAAATTTAACCAGGTCATTTGCAATAAAATGTCCTCAAATAATAATATAGTTGAGTAATAAAAGAGTCTAACAAAATGGGGCACTACATACACCCCCTCTTCAAGAAACTTCATCTCGAAGTTTTCAAAACAAGTAAGGAAACTGCTGGTGCATTTCGGATGCATCCTCCCAAGTAGTTGAGTTAGAACTATAGCTATCCCACTGGACCTTTACCTGGTCGACTAATCAACGTCGAAGTTGTTGTGTTCGTCGGTCCAGTATATGGATCAATTCAACCATCAAGACCCCATTGTTCGATATTTGCAAGTTACTCAAATTTATAACATGAGAAGGATCTGAAATATAATGATGCAAAACAAAAACATGAAAAACATTATGCATACGGCTCAATGATGATGGCAATGTAAGACGATAGGCAACCGGTCCCAACTTCTCGAGTATCATAAATGGTCATACAAATCATGGTGATAATTTAGCTCATTTCCCAAATTTAATTGAGCTCTTTTGTCACTTGACCTATAGGAATACTTTATCACCTATTTCATAACTCCGATCGATTCTATGTGCATCTGCATAGGTCTTTTGTATATCTTGTGCTTCCTTTAACCATGCATCAATAGTTGTCATATATTCTTCCATCTCTTGAATCAATTTTGGTCCTACAAGGACTCTATCTTCTAGATGATCCCAACTCAACAGGGTCCTACATGGCCTCCCATATAAAAATTCAAATGGTGCCATCTTAATGGAGCTTTGATAACTATTTTTGTAAGCAAACTCAACCAGTGGTAGATACTCCTCCCAATGCTTTTGTTGATCCATCACATACATATGTAGCATGTATTCCAAGATTTGGTTCACCCTTTCTATTTGGACATCTGTCTCAGGGTGATATGTTGTACTAAAGTTTAGTTGTGTCCCCAAAGATCCTTGGAAACTTGTCCAAAATCTTCCAGTGAATACTGGCCCTCTATCTGAAATTATCTTGGGGGGTACACCATGTAACCTCACAACTTCATTTATAAATACTTTTGCAATCTCTGGTGCTTGATAGGTAGTCTTTATAGGTACATAATGCACACTCTTAGTTAAAGTATCCATGAGCACAAAAATAGAGTCATGTCTTCTTGCTGTCATTGGTAACCAAACAATAAAATCCATTGATATAACTTCCCATTTTTCCTTTGGGATTACATGTGGTTGTAGTAATCTCGCTAGATGCCTATGCTCATTCTTAACCAATTGACATTCTAGGCACCTTACCACAAAGCTAACTACATCCTTCTTCATTCTGCTCCAATAAAATAACGGTTTTAAATCTGCATACATCTTCTCAACCCCATGGTGAGCCATATACACAGCCCTATGAGCCTCTGATAAGATCAAATCTCAAACTTCTTCATTGGATGGTACATAAATTATTTTGTTATACCGCAATAGTCCATCCTCCTCAAACACATACCCTTTATACTTTGGGCTCTTGATTACCTCATTTTCTAACTCGGCCTTAACCTCTCTATACCACTCATCTTCCAATTGTAATTTCAATAACTTTTCCCATAAATTTGTTTTTAAGGGCACTATGGAAAAGATACGAGGCCTTCGACTTAGAGCATCCACCACCTTATTCATCCTCCCCTTGATGTACAATATTTCAAAATCATATTCGCTCATTAATTCAAACCACCTCTTCTGTCTAGCATTGAGTTCGCTTTGGGTAAAAATATATTGTAACCCATGGTGATCTATCTTTAACTCAAATTTCCTTCCTACCAGATAATGTCTCCATAAATGCAAAGCATAAACTACAGCAAAAATCTCTAAACCATGCATTACATAGTTCTCCTCATGAGGTCTAAGTTTCCTTGAAGAATAAGCTATCACCCTACCTTCTTGCATCAAAACACCTCCTCGACCTTCTTTCGATGCATCTGTACACACTAAGAAGTCTTGATCCATATCTGGTACCTTAAGAATTGGAGCTGTTGTCAACAACTACTTAAGCTTTGTGAATGCCTCCTCACATCGTTATGTCCATAAGAAATTCTTGTTCTTCTTCTGTAAATCTGTAATTGGGCTTGCAATTTTTTAGAATCCTTCTACAAATCTTCTATAATACCCTACTAATCCCATAAAACTGCGCACCTCATGTACATTTTTTGGTGTTGGCCATTCAATAATGGCCTCTATCTTTGCGGGATCCATTGCTTTTTCATCCCCAGTTATAATATGTCCTAAATAATGAATCTTTGATTGGAAGAACGAACACTTTGATAGTTTAGCATATAGCTTGCACTCTCTCTAGCATTGCAACACAAGTCTCAAATGATCTGTGTGCTCTTCTTGTGTCCTTGAGTAGATAAGGATATCATCTAAAAACACTTGGACAAATATATCCAAGTACTCTCTGAAGACATTGTTCACCAAGTTCATGAAAACTCCAGGTGCATTCGTCAACCCAAAGGGTACTACAACAAACTCAAAATGTCCATATCGAGTCTTAAATGCAGTCTTTGGTATGTCCTCTTCTCTGATTCTTAGTTGATGATATCCTGACCTTAGATTTATTTTTGAAAATATTGTTTCCCCCTTCATTTGATCAAATAGATCATCAATTCTTGGTAAGGGATATTGATTCCTTATTCTTTCTTTATTCAATTGACGATAGTCAATGCAAAGTCTCCATGAACCATCCTTCTTCTTCACGAATATCACTAGTGCTCCCCAAGATGATATACTAGGGTGAATGAAACCTAAATATAAAAGCTCTTGAAGTTGTATCTGCAATTCTTGTAACTCGGGTGTTGCCATACAATAGGGTACTCTAGATATAGGTTCGGTTCCTGGATTAAGTTCGATAGTGAACTCAAGCTCCCTCTTAGGTGGTAATCCAGGTAATTCTTCAAGGAATACATCAGTGAACTAGGACAATATGGGGTGTTGAATTACATTGATAGTGTCTTTCTTGTTATTCATCACTACCACTGCATACAACTCCCATCCCTTATGCATGCTCTTCTACACTTGCAATGCTGAAATAAACCTTAATGATACCCCTCTTTTAGTCCCTATTATGATTCTCTTATGCCCGAAATCATCTATGAATATTAGCTTTTTCTCCTTATAGTCTAACATAGTTGAATGGGTTTCTAACCAATCCATCCTTAAGATAACATCATATGATCCTAATGTCGTACCATAAAGGGATACTTTTTTAACAAACATGCCCAAGTATACCTCACAATCCTTGACCAATTCTCCTACACTTTGAGCGATACTTGATGCCATTTTGACTATGTTGAAATCATCTTGCTTGCTTTCCATCACCTTACATCTAGAAAATGCTTCAAAATAAATAAAACTTTCAGTTGTTCCTGGGTCTACTAAAAGAGAGAATTTCATACCATTTATTTTACCTGTCGTCTCTAGCACAGTGGACTAATGTTCTTCTTGGTGGTTGTTAACTATGGCATGGATTCAGTGAGCCTTGCCCAAGTCTCCAACTATAGTATGTCCCTTTCCCTGACTAGAATCTATCTTGGCTTGTAGACAATCTCTCTAGAAATGTGGTTCTCCATGATTCCAACACCTCCTTTTTGGGGCTGACCTTTGGATACTCAATTGAGTAAAAGTAGATCCACAGCTATATTGGGGGCGCTACACTACTTTATTTCCACTCTGATATTGTGACTGCACTGGTGGCCTATATGGTGGTCTCTGTCCACTTAGTGCACGTCTCTGACTCCCTATTGTGGGACTCTTTAATGAATCGCGACGTCCGATTGCTGGTCTTGGAGCACTAGCTGACGGCACTCCTGGTCTCTATACTAATGCTCCTGAATATTGAGGTGGTCGATAATGCCCACCTCCTAGCAGCTCTTCCTCAACTATGATAGCTTTTTTCACTGCTTCGTGCAAGGTACATGGCATCAAAATACACACTTTTTCCCTGATGTTCTGGTTAAGTCCATACACAAATTTATTAACTCGCAACTTCTATGTACTCAAATGTGGAGCATATCTCAACATTTACATGAATTTAGCTTCATACACTGGGACTGATCGACCTCCTTGCCTCAAGGAATTGAACTCATTCAACTTCCTTTCAATAAACTCTTCAGATAGGTAACATTGTCAAAAACGCTCTTCAAATATTACCCAAGAGACCTCTGTTATTTCAATTCGAAGTTGTGAAAAGAATGTCTTCCACCATAGCATTGCAGTTCCCTTAAGTTGCAATATAGCCATGCACACTTTCATGTTTGAGGTATAATCATGTAATGCAAATCACATGGACATGTTCTCGAGGCATGCCATCAGGTGCACCCCAAAATTCTAGAAATTTCACCTTCTCAAGTTCTCTTTGAGCATTTTCCTTCGGGGGTTGCTGAGATCCTTCTACAGGTGCTATGGCATCTCTATTCTCTTGGTATAGCTGACTAATCAATACCTTAGACATCCACTGGAATGAACGCATCATATTCATTACTTCACCTGCAGGTATATGGGTCGGTTCTTCCACTGTTGGTGGAGCACATGGAGGCGAAGGCTGCTATTATGGAGAAAACTTCGTATGGCTTGGGGTACCACAACAGACAGAGTAACAACAGAAATCAATCCTTTCCCATATGCAAGAGAAAGAAAACATCTAACACTAAAGGATCTTGAAACATACCTTATTTTTTGATGGCTGATGTAGATCCTCGTTGAGCTTTTCCACTCTCGCTTGTATTAGCAATTTTCTCTCTCAACATTCAGCAAACAAGGAAAGAATGCAATATAATGGTGTTATACCTACTCTAGCATATATAATAAATAACATATACGCATTTAAAAGAATCCATGGATTCCATATTAATTTAAATACACATTATTGGATAGGAAAAGATATTTCTATTAATATAAATGAGAGATTACAATAGTGACAACCTCTGTCGGCACGTCTGCGAACCGGAGAAACTGAGTCCTCCACCCGAGCCTCCACCACTGCAATCCTCCATATCTCGATAGCAAGCTCACAAGCAAAGGAAAGCTTGGGAAGAACACAAAGTGTTTCAAGGGACAAAGGGATGTATACTCAAGTATAAGCAACAGCAATAATGGACTATAGTTTTCTTGCTCTTCAATTCCCCCCTTTTCAATGTATCCAAAGGGTTCCTTATATAGTGCTTCAATGGGATAATGGAAGGTCAAATCCGAGCGATATCAAGGCATATGAAAGGCCAAGAGACAAGTGAATCGGATCCACATCAAGGAAAACTCCAAAACTATTTGGCCTTTTGCACACATCCCGATGTACACGGGTTTGAGGGTCATATACACGTATATACGCGAGAATAGGTTTAAAAGTCATGTATGGAAAATAATGCATGTTTTTAGGGATGATATTGGAAACATCAAAGGTACAAAAATGGTCCATGGGGTCCAAAAATTCTGCAGAGGGACAAGTAAGGCCATAAATGTGTGATCCACCATGTGTGGTAAAATCAGCTGTAACAAATGCCCCCTAATGTGTGAGGTCAGAGGAGTGACACAATGGCCGAAATACATTAGAAGTCCATCCCAAAAGTGGAGTGATGAAGAACCAGGTGGAAGAACCAACCATCCAATAGTATAATACAATAATCAAGCTCTACACATGACTGCAAGTACATACAACAATCCTAGATACATAAGAGTACAATGGCCATGAATAGGCATGATACAAAATATGACATGTGTGGTCATCACCACATACAATATAGATATATCAGAATCTTCATGATGAAGATATACAAAGGATTATGATCTCCATGAAAGCTGAAGATATACAATGGATCAAGATCTCCATAATGGCTAAAGATATCTAACATACACTGGAATCAAGTCACAAGAGCTAAAATCTCATGAACACTGGCATGATCAAGGAGGTAGCATATATGAAATGCCACCAATATAGAAGGTATTATACACAATCCGCTATGAGTACATGTCCTACTATGTGAATAGAGGTCTCAAGGTCGAACATAGTACTCCATCATCTGATTACTGGTCATTGATGTATACCATTAACAAACGCAAGATCACCCACCGATAATGAAAATGGGAATCAAGGTACTAGAGTGCAAACTAACAAGTGTGAATAAATGTGTTGAGGTCGAACACTTGAAAGAATCCATTGATCAGGGGACATTGATGTATTCCCAAAACTGTCGATTGTGAGAGAACCTTCCACTGATGAGTGCATGTCTCAACGCACTCAAAATGACTCGAGATTCCTATCCCAGAATAAATGATCTGAAGTCGATGGGATGAAATCCGCTGGAAGGAGGGAATTAAGGTATCCCTCATCATCCGACATGAGGTACTCAGCAAAGCTATATAATTTGGAAGGACTCAATCATAATGTGCACGAACCAGTATCAATACCGGGAATGGCCAACATTCAAAGTCAAGAGAACCAAGGAATGGCCAACTCAGGTTTCAAATTCCTTTGAACAAGAGCATAAAGGCGAATCATAAAGGAATGTAGGTAGCATAGACTCAATATACAAAACTAGGACATCTTTGCGACACAGAAAGCATCGACAGAGGCTCCATAGGGAATAGAAGCTTAACCAGCCAATGGAGATAACCCCAGAGAAATGAGTATAGATCCTAAAGTCAAAATATTAACCCAGCCAATGGATGTGATATAGAGTGCTCTGTTCAAATGCAACACGACTCAACTGCTGCCAAAGATAACATCTTTTCCTATCCTGCTTTTTGGTTTTTCGATTTTTTTGGACTTTATCAAATATTTTAAAAAGCTTGAAAAAATATAAAAGTTCTTTATAGTTACAGACTAGGAGGAGACGAGTGTCAAGGGGAAAACAAACTAGTTCCAAGTAGCGAAACATAACTATGCTCAATGCAAGGACACATGTGTAGGATAACAACACTCGGGGGAAAGTCCCCTCCCCGTAAAAAATGGGGAATCAAGCTGCAAAGGATATGTAAATGGCTCTTCTTAGCTAGACATGAGACACGCTCGGGCTATATAGCTAATAATCAAAGTCAAGGAATCCGACATAACGCTCAATAAGGCAGGCAAAACTCATGATAATGCAATTACAACTTGACATAAGGGAGTCTTGGGGAAAAAGGCCAACAAAAAGATCAAGAGGAGTATGAGGCTCTTGCGCAAAGTCATGGCAATACTATACAAAGGACTCCCACACCCTAAAGGAAAAATGTCGGCATGGGTGCAAAATGAAAAACAGGAGCTAACTAGGGAACCCATGTATGGTCAAGCTCTACCATTCACATCATGTCACTGCTAAAAGCAACAAGAAGGTTCTATGACTAGATAGAATGGGTTCGTACCTAAGGTTATAATGAAATGATCATAAGGTCATGGAAAGTGCAATTGGATGTGAAACCTAACCTATATGCTAGTTTAGACATAATACCTAAAATCGGCACGAACGAGTCAAAACCATCATCAAATGGTGCTCAAAATGGACTCCTACATCATCAAATCAGTCCAAAACGGTCCAAAATGGTAAGAAACTATAGAAAGTGGGTAAAAAATTTCAAAAAATTTCAAACATTTCTATAAATAGTAAGAAATTCAAAAATTCCATATCATTTGAAATTTTTACCCATTTGAGCTCAAAACTTCCAACGCGAATTCCAGGAGCATCGTCTGGCGAAATTCGACACCGTTTGTTCCAGGTAATTTCTCATGTCCTCCTTTTCCCATTTCATGCAAATTTTTTCAGTTTCCATGGTCAATTTTATTTTCTAGGCCAATCTAAAACAGGTGTTTTGGCCCATGCAGATATCGAGGTTTTTCCTGCATATAGGGCTAGCCATACACAGAAAAACCTCCCAAAACCCTGTACATACGCGGCTATTTTGCAAAAAGTCGCATATGCGGCTGTGCATAAGGATTTTTAAGGTAAATAATGACCAAAAATCATGTTTTATGTGCAAGATGATTCTAGAATGGAGGGTGAGGGAACATGGAGATGTAGAAGAGGTTGTTCAAGGTGACTTAATGGCCCAACAAGCTCTATGTGCATGTGATTTGTATAAGTTTTGGTGTTTTGGTAGCCTGAGGTCCAAACAAAGACTCCTGCAGATGCTAGTGGATTATTGGGATCTAGACTCAGAGTCTTTTCACATTGATGGGATGTCTCTCACTATAGAGATTGAGGACATATATTTTATTACTGGATTATCTTGATGGGGACAGGTGGTAAACCTACACTCTCACGGGGCCGGAGGTGACCTAACTATTGATGAGTACATTGCGGTGTACTACTTTTCGGACACAGAAAAGGTTGGGATTCAAATCCTAACAAACTCGATCCAGGTGCTAGGACTAAAGGCCATACTATTGGCACTCGAAAGGATAGCCAGTCTAGCTTCACTCCACCAGGCCTCGTGGCCATTGATGTTCTATGCGGTGGAGTGTATGAGACCCACAGTATATGACTAGAGCACTGTACTATTGAGTAACATGAAGCAGTAGCTCAGTGACTGAAAGATGGGCAGGGTGAGAAACTTCAGTTTCGGCAGCATAGTAAGCACGTTCTTCTTTAAGCGTGTACCAGGGCTAATCCCTATAGTGGACATTCCTCCTCACGGAGTTGGAGATCCGGCCCAACAACGTTGGGAAAATGTTATGCGTAGAGTGGGCAGAGGTAGGGTGGCTAACCCCTACCCAATGAAATTCTTTCCATGGTGGTGGTGGCAGATCATTGCCATCGATGACTACCCCTATGCAGGTATATATTTTTGGGGAGATCCGAACATGCCCCTACCACCAGGAGCGGCATATGCTGATATAGGTAACGAATCCAAAACCATCTTTTTAATTTTTTTGAATTATTAATTTTTTTTTGTTTTTTGATATATTTACTCAAAAGACATGTTTTGGTGTGACGAAACATAGTGACAATCTGTCATGTGTATGCAGATGTTGGACCACGGTGACTTGACGGTTTCCCTCGTCATAGATGGGGGGGAAGAGGAGATGAAATCATGGGTGTGGATGCAGAGCAGAAGCTCCAAAGCATCCACACAAACTTTGTACAATTGACACATAAGGTACCCATGGAGCAAGTCGATGACTTGCCTGAGGCCATGCAGCGCCAAGTGGTTGGTGTACCACGGGCATGGGTTCGATTATTTCGATAGCTAGCTAGAGCCGTGGTGTGCTACCATGATCAGAACCCCCCTCATCTTCCTTAGGCTTAGAGACCTGAGAGCATTTCATTTTTGTACTACCATGTATTATATTTTGATGCCTCGGAAGCCCCAATTTTTTATTATGACACTTATGTATTATGATGTCGCATTTTGGATGTTTAATGAAAATTTTTTATGATGATCGATTTTATTTATTTACATGTGTGTAAAAATGTATGTTTGTGATATGCTTATGGTCTATGAAACAAATGTCAATCTAACACATAGTTAGCATATGAGTCAGCAACTTGATTAAAATTTCTTGAAACATGTATGTATGTTATGTTCTCAAATTGCTATTCTAGCAATCTCACATGAAAGAATCTTCGTAATAATGTCGGATCCCTAATACGGTATAAGCCACTAAGCTGTGAAACCACTAACTATGATTCAAGATGTACCTCAAGAGAGAGAACACCATGTGAAATGGAATCCCGTAATAACTCGAAAACGGCACTATATTCAACAACATTGTTCAAAGAAGGTCGTAAACATACTTCTCCTGAAGACAATACTAGACCCGTAGGAGTATAAATCACCCATGCAGTAGAAGCAGAGTTTTTAGTGTGATGGATAGCACCATCAATGAATCCTATGTAAGCGGAAGACTCCATTGACATCTGACATAAGAAACAAAAGCTAATCAACAAATCCGATCACCATAAGAAAACCTAACTATGCAAAAAACTATACAATAATATACAATAATCAGCCCTGGTTGAAGATCATGCATAGTATTTTTTAATATAGAGCCCATTTCTAAGCTCCGCCAAGGCTGTCCCTTCATAATCCACCAGCTCATAGGTGCCCTTCTCTAACACACATTTGACTATGTAAGGACCATGCCACATGGGATTATACTTCGCTACCCCCAAGGGTTCTTTAGCTTGATCCCATAAAAGGACCAAATCACCTTCACTAAACTCCTTGGATGGATAGACTTATCATATTGGACCTTCATGTGACACTTATTTACTTCTAGAGCCACTAAGACATCCTGACGCTGCTAATCAAGCTTCTCTCAATGGGCCAAATGTTCCTCCAATGCAAAGTGTATGGTAAAATATCTATAGCTAGCTTCAACGAAGGGATTTTGCATTCAACCGGTAAGACAGACTCCACCCCATTTACAAGCTAATATGGAGAGAAACCGGTGGCAATCTTAACCGTGGTTCTATAGGCCCACAAAGCAAGATATAACATGATATGCCAATTCATGTTACTTTGCATGTTGGTTCATTGGAGAATGGACTTAAGTGATTTATTCACTGCTTCAAACTGTCCATTCTCCCGAGGGAAATAAGAATAGGAGTGCTCCTGCTTATACCCTAACTTCGAAGCCAACCCTTCCATCATTTTATTTTGAAAGTGCCTACCATGGTTAGTGACAAGCTCTTTTGGAATGCCAAACCAAGTAATAATTTGGTTGAAAACGAAATGCGTGGCTATCTCACCGTCAGATTTAATCAAGGGATAGCATCTGCCCGCTTCGTGAAATAATCGTCAACCACTCTAATTTGATGATGCCCCCCAGTGGAAGCTGGGTTGCAATCCATGAATTCAAGCCCCCACTTGGTGAAGGGACTAGCAGTGATAATCGGATGTAATGGGGCAGGATGTGAGCACATATTGTGTGCAAACACCTCGCAAGGGTGACACTTCTTGACTACATTGACACAATCTTTAAAGATTGACAACCAAAAATATATTGCTCTCAATATTTTTTGGGTTGTAGAAATCCCAGATAAATGACCACCACACGCCCCTCTATGGAAATCATTCATCACAATATCAACCTCATCATGGGTTAAACAAGGACACAAAATGGAATCTACCCCACGGCGGTACAAAGTTTTATCCACTATAAGGTAGTTTTTAGATACATGACGTAATCGTTGTCTCTCGTCACGTGAAAGGTGAGTAGGGACCTTCAATGTTTGCAAATATACAATAATATCCCCATACCATGGGTCCAAAGTTGCGATAAGGAAAATATGTTCATTGACAAACGTATCCTCATAAACCTCCTCCTCCTTAACACTTGGAAAATCAGAAATGAGCTCTGCAAAGATCAACAATTTCTTTGATTTCTCCAAAACGAATTCGAGATCAAATTCTTGCAAAATAACAATCCACTTATTATATTTTCCTCTGATCATCCTTCTAGTGAGGATGATCTGAAATGGATTGACATGAGCTACCACCAAGGTCTGGAGAAGGAGAATGTAATGTCTCAATCTCTAAACCACATGAATGGTGGCCAAGGCATGTTTCTCCACATGAGAATAACGGATTTCTGCATCAATAAGGTTCCAGCTCAAATAATATATGACATGCTCATGGAGTTCCTCATCCTTCGTAACCAAAACCATACCAACAGTCTCCATGGTCGCAGCAACATAAATAAAAAAATCACGGCTATAGTCAGGTGGACTAAGCACAGGGGCCGATGCTAAGGCTCACTTAAGAGCACCAAAGGACTCCTGGGCTTGCTCATCCCAACAAAAAATAGTGTCCTTCTTTAAAATATGCATAAAGCCTTTAGTCAAATTGGCAAATTTAGCCACAAATCTCCGCATGAAATTTTCCATGCCTTGTAAACACTGTAGATGTTTAATATTACGTGGGGGAGACAATTGAAGTATTGCCTCAACCTTTAAGGGATCGACTCTTATACCCTCCTTGGATACAATGGGCCCTAGCAAGTGACCAACAGTCACGCAAAAGATGCACTTATGAGTATTTAACCTAACCTGGTAATGGCGGCATCTTTCGAATACTAATCTCAAATGGTATGGATGACGCACTCTCAGATGAGAATGAGCAGCAAGATCATCCAAATACACTTCGATAATCATTTTGAGATCATGAAAAATTAAGGTCATAGCCCACTAAAATGTGGCTCAGGCATTTTTAAGACCGAAAGGCATCTTTCGATATGCAAACATACCCTAAGGACAAATAAATTTTATTTTATGCTGATCCTCGGGTTTGATCTGAATCTAATTATATACGGAAAAACCATCCATGAAGGAGAATACCTCACTTCCCACACACATCCAAAATCTAATCAATGAATGGTGTGGGAAAATTACCCTTACGACAAGCACAATTTAAATCATGGAAATCAGTGCATATAAAGATCGCTCCATTCTTCTTATCAACCAAAAAAGGATTTGAAACCCACTTTGTCAAGGGAACAAGATAGATAAAACCGGCTTTTAACTACTTCTCTATCTCATCCTTAATAGCGGGTGTTTTTCTAGGATTCACCACATGTAAACGTTATTGAACAGGCTTCACATTCAGATAGGTCTTAATCTCATGTTCGACAATATGAGGGTCGATACCTGGAATTTCTTCGTATGACCAAGCGAAGATGTCACGAAACTCTTTAAATACTCGGTATATTCCTTGATTTCATCAGGGGAACAATCCGCCCCAATGTAGACATTCTCAACTTTGCCAGGATCGCACGAAATATTGATAGGAATAGTAGGTGATAAATTTTCCATGTTCTCATCAGCCATCTAACCAAGAGAGTTCAATGGAACCATGGGACTACCAATCTTATCGCTAAGAATTTGTGTAAATTACTCATGCTACATACGACTAAGCTCGAGAATAAAATATGATCTATGATGTAACTCTTCCCAAGGTGGCTCAACCCCAGACATGGCCTCAATAATGGCTTCATCTGATGGAAAAACTTCATCAAGGAAATCATGTGCGTGAGAGGACTCAACTACCCATGCAAGAAGCACATACAGGTCCTCCTCCTCTATCCGCGAAGAGGAAGGACTAGGATCTACAACACAATAAAGATTCACTTGATATGTTATCATTGCTGCAGGAAATGGCACATCCGTTTCGATAGGTCCATTTGAAGGAATCGGTGAAGGAAGAATCCAAGGATCCTCCATATGGGTAGTGCGAAAAGACACCAAATTCAACGAAGATGAAGACCCACCAAAACTAGATTCGATCATAAGAACAGGTGCAGGATAGCTAAAGGTCCCCATAAGAGATGGATACATACCCACACCCACACTCCAAGTTGCCGACTGAGAATGATCGATAATCGGGATAGAAGCTTCGGATGATGCACTAACACTTGGATTATGGAACGATGTCTGATCAATCATAACAATCTTCCCATTAAATGGAAAGCATACTACTCAAAAGAGAGAAGAGGCTACGACTTGCATAATATACATCCAATTACGACCCAACAAAAGATTGTACTCAAGGGGTGCATCAACCACCTCGACCTCCATTGCGATGGTCTTCCCTCCCAATTGGACCTTAAGAGAAGGAAGAATCCTGTGCGAATGAAATGATCTACCATCAAAGGAAGTCAACATAGTATCAGATTAAGACAACTCAGGAGAACCCGAACTCTTCCAACATGACAAAGACATCACGGAAGCAGTAGCTCCTTTGTCAATCATAGTGCATTTGATGGTCATGTTAAGATACTCTACATGAATCAAAAGAGACACGTAGTAAGGCAAGCGAGGCTATAGTCCCATGGTTTCAAATTTCATGGCGGAAGAAGATTTATCATTATTAACCCCAAGAGCAAAAAGTAAGGCTTTCCTTTACAGAGAACAACTTTGAAGTACCTCAAGCGCAGACATCGCACAAGGAGTTTGGCCCAAATCCTCGACAACAAAATAGTTCTAGGTAGCTCGGACATTAGGATTGTGCTATGAATGCTTTAAGACTTCCTTAGGAATGCAAGGTGCAATTTTAGGTTTATCCATAGGGTTTTCGATACGCAAAGGGCTCTCAGGTGGAGCAGGTTCTTTTCCAAGGTCCTGTTGTGATGAACCATAATCTTTCGCATGAGTCACAACCTTAGTAGCACGTACCATGTTGATGCAACCATGACTAGTATGGGCTTCTAACGGATTTTGATCTCCACCCGACACACAATGAGGATCATGGGTCCTTGATTTCATATTTTTATTATGGGGTAAAGGATTAGTTAGCATAGTTGGGCCCTGTGCTATGAATCTCAAGGCATCTTCCATATGACGCACAAGTGAGTGAGGTTGTCCTCCTTACACAATTTGCAATGAAACTTTACCTTGTGTTTAGACAGCTTGTCCCCCCTAGCATTGTAGGTGTTCTTTTCATTAAAATTAGCATTTTCATTCTTGTTCCCACCCTTACGATTATTTTTACCCTTTTTCTTATTCCTTCGGGGCAACTGATTTCCCTTCTGGTCCGATGATTACATGGAAATTACACTCGCCGTTTGGGTGGGTTGAGACGAAGTCATGGCTTGTCCCAAAGCGGATTGATTAATAGACAATTGGCTCACTTATTTCACAACCGAATCCACAGGTTTGGTACTTGTAAAACCCATGATGCCATTGACATGTGGTATAGGCTTGATCTTGGGATCAAAACTAGAATGTGAGGCGTTACGTATAATATCATACAAAAGTCTGGATTGAGCATAGATCAAATCCAACTCTTGTGCCCTAAAGATTGCTTGTTCCTTGTTTTGAACTTAGGATGTAGAAACATCCTTTGCGATGTAAGGTAACAATGACTTGAGGAACAACTCAAGGAGAAATTCCGGTGGTATAAAGAATTTAATCAACCTCTTCCATCTATGCCACTCTTGGATATGATCCGAGATATGTGTGGATTTGTCTTGTCGAAATGTCGGCAAGAGTTCTGTACCAATATCGTAATGCACGGGAAGCTGAAAGTGATTGAGGAAATTCATGGCAAGGTCATCGAATAAAATGAATGCCCCCATTTTTAACTCTATATACCACTTCGCTGCAGGCCCAGTGAGGGTATGTTGAAATAGCCTTAAACAAATTGAGTCATCATGTAAGGAATTGGAAGAGCATTAAAGGTGAAAAGTAGTGACATGTTCACTAGGATCTTCTCTTGCTTTTCCCTCAAACTTGGGAATGTCTGAGGGAATCTTGTTAGGGATGGTTGGCCAAGCTGAGTCATGAGATACTCGATCGTTCATAAGTCTCGATAAGTCAGGTAATTTCAACGTTGTGAGGAAATGGATCCTAGGTTGAGCCAGTCTATGCCACACTCCTTGATAGTTCTGGTTCATATAAGGCTGATTACTGTAAATACCATGGCCTTGGCCATATTATCCTTCTCCCATTTGAACCGTGTAGGGCTGCCTGGAATCATTATGACGTGATATACCTTGACTATGTGGTGCTACAAATCCATAATTGGAAGAGTAAGCAGGTTGTTGATACCCGTACCTATAGGGTTGATCGTTCTATCCATACTACGGTCCATAAGACTGTCCATGAGAAGCTCCATAAGGTGTCCCATGGGATGTCCCATGAGAAGCTCCATAAGGTGTCCCATGGGATGTCCCATGAGAAGCTCCATAGTTAGGGATATGGGTAACTCCTTGTGATGGATTGTGAGATGATCCAGAAACAAGAATATGAACTCTTGAGACAACAAGAGGTACTTGAATTTGAGATACTACCATGCGAGCAGTCGTAGTATGAACATGGCTAGTAGCGATATTCCAGCCCGAAGGACCATGTGAATGAGGGGGAGGAAGGGTTGTCAAAAATGCATTCGAAGGAGTAGGGTTTGAGGACGAAGGGGCATGTGAAGGGATGTAAATGGTGTTCCCTATGGTCACTTGTCTTGATTATGGTATCCACATATGACTACTAACACTAGGTCTCGAACAGACATGTGAGGCAGCTTCCACCACTGTGATGGAAGGTGCAATGTGACTAGTGCTCCCAAATCTCTTCGCATGGAAAGGAATAGGAGTGCCCCCATGCATAGTGATAGGTTCAATTTCTGACTTGGAATGATGTGTAGGATCATGTGTAGGGATATCAGGCATGCCATAATGAACATGACTAGCATTGGCGAGTTCATGATGAGTCTCGTTGCCTGGTAGCCAATATCGGTGACCTGTGAATGAGGGATCATAACTAGAATGTGAAGGTATTTCTGGTGAAGGATCATATATGAGAGTAGAATCTACATCCCCAACCTTGTGAGGTGGAGAAGACATCTCAGGAATCTCATCCTCATGATATCCCATCATGGGTGAATCAATGTGAGAAGTAGTTCTCCTAGACTGTCTATTTCTCTCGCCCAAAGGAGGAGGAGACATGGAAGGAGGAATTCCTACAAAACAAAGAGAATGGCGAATTTCCACGCCTGAATCCACAATGACTCAAAAATGAAAAAGACTCGATCTAATTAAGAAAACCCTAGGCAAACTAGCATGCACAGAGCATAAAACTATAAAATGTAAATCCAAATCAGAAGCAAACAAGGGTAGGATATGTGAGCTCCTGAATGAAGGAAGTATGTCTCACCTAAGAGAGGCTTGAGACTCTTATACACAACAAGCAGAGGTTCGTAACCAATTATAGTGGCCCTCAGCTTCAACGCATATAGCGACTATGCTATCTGACCCCTACCTGGCTAGGAGACCTACAGAATAACCTCTGTGAAGTACCCCTTCGATAACCTAGGTAGGGAAACTAAGTTCACCTCAATATAATCAATGCTTAGGCAGACAGTCGCAGGTGGGATTGACAATATGGGCAAGGTGGAAAAGCCCAAAACTCTCGAAAGAGCCCCTAGATATGGATGCAATCCTGGAAATATCTCCAGTGCTACTCAGTTATGACCAGGGGTCATCCCAATCAATAACCACTCACACTGCCTTGTGCTTAAATCCCTTGTAAGAGGAGGATCCTGAGAAACACTAATTATATAAATAAGTTTCACTCTTTCACTTCGACAGACACATAAATGTTTCGTTTAGTGGTCTTGGAGAATTTACTCACAATGAACTATTCCAAGACCCTAAAACCTAATCTTGTTGGCGCACCCTATAAAAGAAAAAGTGTAATTCATTTTATTATGTGTTGATTTTAATTGGCTTATTACTCAAAAGCAAAAATGGTTGTGCAACTAATGATGTTATGATGCAACAAGAAGTAAAATGCACACCTAACAATCAATGCAAATGCATTGTGTTGAATGAAAAATGGGGTATGCTACTACTTGAAGTGCAAAATTTTCCTTCAAATGAATATGCAATCATTCCTATATGAAAATCTGACTAATACTCTCCAAGAAAACCTAATGCAAGTACCATACCAAATGCAAAATGCAACAATGCATAATGATGCAAAAAGAATTTTTTTTTGTATTTTTTGAATTAAAATGAGATAATAAAGCAAAAGTATGACTCTATAACCCCTAGACTCTACAAGCACTATCAAACAGCACCCAAGCAAAGCACTAAGGTAAAAGAGACCTAATGCACTAATCCCAAAACAAAAAATAGAAAATGAAATGACAAGAACATTTTCAAAAAATTCAAACTAAAAATCATTTCTGGTCAGACACATAGGTGTATACAGACTCCAGCAGCATCTAAGAAGAATCAACAATTATCCAAACTCACCTAGCAACACTTAATCTTCCCCAAAAAGACAAAACTCGGGGCATACACGACTGTGTGCAGAAAACCGGCGTATATATGCGGATATCCTAGTAAAAACCACATGTACACGCGACTGTGAAGACAAAAATCACGTACAAGAAGAAAAAGAGATAAAAAATAAGGTAAACAAACAAGCTGAGACAAATTTTATTCCTATCAGACACTACTAGGCAAACATGCCCTGAGACCCGACTCATAAACAGAGAAATCAGAGCAATTCAAGAACATTGAATGCCAATGAAACCCCCAAAGGAAATGACTAGGAACTCCCTAGTATGGTCGCCAATTCTATTACAGAGAAAACTTCTTATGGCTTGGGGTACCACAACAAACAAAGTAACCACAGAAATCAATCCTTTCCCATATGCAAGAGAAACAAAACATCTAACACTAAAGGATCTTGAAACATACCTTATTCCGGATGGTTGATGTAGATCCCCATTGAGCTTTTCCACTCTCGCTTGTATTAGTAATTTGCTCTCTCAACATTCAGCAAACAAGATAAGCATGCTATATAATGGTATTAGACCTACTCTAGCATATATAATCAATAACATATAAGCATTTAAAAGAATCCATGGATTCAATATTCATTTAAATACAAATTATTGGACAAGAAAAGATATTTCTATTAATATAAATCAAAGATTGCAATAGTGACAACCTCTGTCAGCACATCTGCGAACCAGAGAAACTAAGTCCTCCACCTAGGCCTCCACCACTTCGGTCCTCCATCTCTCTATAGAAATATCACAAGCAAAGGAAAGTTTGGGAAGAACACAAAGTGCTCCAAGGGACAGAGGGATGGAGACTCAAGTATAAGCTTCGGCAATAATGGACTATAGTTTTCTTGCTCTTCAATTCCTCCCCTTTCAATGTATCCAAAGGGTTCCTGATATAGTGCTTCAATGGGGTAATGGAAGGTAATATCCGAGTGATCTTAAGGCATATGGAAGGCCAAGAGACAAGTGACTCGGATCCACATCAAGGAAAACTCCAAAACTATTTGGCCTTTTGCACACATCCCGATGTACACTGGTTTGACGGTCATATCCGCGTATATACACGAGAATAGGTTTAAAAGTTGCATATGGAAAATAATGCATGTTTTTAGGGATGATCTTGGAAACATCAAAGGTACAAAAATGGTCCATGGGGTCGAGAAAGTCTGTAGAGGGAACGGGAAGGCCATAAATGTGTGATCCATCATGTGTGGTAAAATCAGCTATAACAACTGCAAAGGAGGTGGTTCACCATGCCCCCTAGCCCCTCTACCTCTCCTTCCTCTTATTCCCCTAGAATCCATGCTTCCTAAGTTTGTGTTATCCCTAAATTTGAACCTAGACTACAGGGGTTCAAGCTTAAAGAAATCTTTTTTTAAAAATATAATTCAATGAAAATCAAGATAAAAACTGGGCTGGTATGTAATCAAAGCTATAGGAAAATCTCATAATCATTAAAGAACTGTATAACATAAAACAGTATACAAAATCCAATATCAAAGGAACTACGATCATGAATTTATGAAATGATACTGACTCTGTTATTAGAAGTTTAAAAGATAACTGTATTTCACCATAATAATCATGTAATGGGATTCAATTGACAATATATAGGATAAATCACAAGAAATACAATTCATAAAATAGACAGCCAAATCATAATCATACTCATATCAAAGAAGAACCTGTATTGAAGATGTAGAGTATTTCATGTCATACAGAATATCATCAAAATTGGATTTCCATCACTCCAATTGCCACCCCCTTCCAATCTAGCTACTATCCTTATATACAAAATATCTAAGTTTCTAAGATAGATATCAGATCCTACTTCTATGGATTGAATTTCTTCAAAAATAGAAAAGTCAATCTTCTAAAACTGTCTGCCTTAATTATCTGGAGCTAGTTCTGATTTTCTGCTTGAATAATTGGATCTAGAATTAATATACTTTGCTATTTGGTATTTGTGTTGACACATATAATATACTCTGCCATCAATCTGTGGTCCAGAAAGGTTTGTACGACTTCAAGTCTTGGATAATGCCTTCAACGGATCCACAGGAAACTGCCAATGAAACAAAGAAGGAGACTACATTCAAGGTTTGTAGAAGCATCCACTTGCTCGAAAAAGGACTAATTTTCTTCTGGAAAATGTACATTTCGACAGGGAAATACACTGTCAAAGGCCAAAATCCCACTGCACCCAGAATCCCCACAACATCATTAAAAAACGGCAGAAGCATGGAAATGAGGGTTGTTGAAATCATAAATCCCATCCTCCTCACTAACCTGAAAAGGTTGGCCTTGTACAGTCCATATCCATGGATATTATTGATTGCTGCAATTAGCCAATGTTAATTGATTTATTCAATACCATCCTTTGATTGCAATTCCTTTCTCTGTGCATCCATCTCTATCTAGATATAACAATAAGCAATATTTTCCCTTCTTGAAGTGCTCAGAATGTTCCAAATATTTATAACAAGCTAATCACTTCAGTGGTAAGAACCACACCCCATACATATCACTAACATGAATATACTCTGCAAGTACTCTTTAAGGGCTGGACATCCAAAGATGGTGCAAATTTAATGTGGAGAGTTTGCCATACATTTCCTTTGCATCGATGAAAAGAAATGCCACTCTAATCCAATGCAAGTTCTGCTACAGTATAAGGAATACCAGACACTAAGCTTCGAAGTTAATAAATACCTGAAAAGAAAAAGGGAGGGCATTCTCAGACTAGAAGTTATAGTTCTCACTAGTGGATATTTTTATTTCTGGTGAGAAACCTTTACATTTGAGGCATAGTCTACACAACATAGATTTCACCATCTTTTACTACACCTTCAACATCCTGGGGAGATCCATAAAGTTCCTCAACTGCATGTCCAACTTGAGCAATCTTTGATAGTATGGACCGCCTAAAATTGTGATCCACTACAAGTGGATCTAAGGAATAATCAATTGTTCTCTTCTCCTCTTCATCCATTGGCACACTGTCATAAAGGCCAGCACTTGCATAACCCTCTAGATCTTCACCATTTGAATCAGATCTGAAGAATATAGACTGTCTAATGAAGATCCCTATCGATTTGCTGGGGTATCCCAATAGGTTGACTTGATTTAAGTCTGACTTCTTAGTAACAAAACTCATAGCTCAACCAGGGTAGGCCCCAACTAATGTTTCTCCCAAACCTTTTACAATCTCAGCATAAATTTCCGATGAGTCTCCAAAACATGGTCTGTCTCCTCCTTCAAAGCGAGGCCCTCTAAGAGGACGATCACCACCAGGTGGACCACCCATAGGTCTACCAAGAGGCTTTGCAAACTTTTTCAAAATTGCAGGAACAATCTTTGAAGGTAGATTTAAATATGTTCGGAGATATTCAATTCCATCATTAGTCAAATACCAGTAATAATACATCCAAGCAAAGGAATCCTTCGCATACTCTTTGGACTTGAAGCTCTGCATCAACTTGATGACTTGCAGATTTCGAACATTAATTTCTGGGTGTTTGGGAAGATTATAATCCTTCTTTGCATATAGCACACCCTCTCTTTCCTAGCCTTAATATAACGCAGAATTTTGTTAAACTACTCTTGGTCAATTTTTTAGCCTCTGCCAACATATTAACAATATATCAGAATCAAACATGGGCCTATTAACTACTTTCCAAAATGCCACATTGCATCCATGTACCCTTGTGAAGAGTTCGTCAGCTTTCTCATCACACATTACATTTGCACACATTATAAAAAACTATTTTTCTATCAACCTCAGACTGTTCAAGACAGAATGTAAATCCTCATAAAGTTCCCAAGGAACTGATCCACGGCCCTTGTTAAGATGCTGGTACTTAAGAGACATATCATTTGTTTCATTCTCTGTCTTCCACTGCCACATTGCACATCTAAGCATTGAAAAGTTCTTGACTAACTGTCTCAAACACTTTACAACAGGGTTCACATGATCATTCAAGGGTAGTAAATCTCATTGACTTGGTATAAAAGCACGGTAACAACTGGGGGTTTAACTTTCCAGAAAAGATGGACTTCAACTCTTCCCGAATAGATTCAAGGCATTTTCTGACCGGATGGTCCTTTGCATCATCCACCATTATCACAAAATATTTGAAGAACAAGCAGTATTGTGCAACTTTAGCAGCAAAAAACTTAAGCCACTGCAAGCAAAGTCCCAAATCACTAAAAATATCTTCCTCTATCAATTACTGAGGACCTTACTCAACACCTTTTCTAAAATTGTAAACTTTTCTTCCACATGAGTGCCATCATGATTGCTTTTCTATCTGATCTCGGTATTCAAATTGAAACCTGAGTGGTCACTTTGACATTTGGATGCTGCCAGAAACTAAAATTTTGTTGGAGCAGATCTGATGATAACAGTTTGCAAGGTGAATAAGTCATGCATTAGTTTCCAAACACTACATAACAAATAAACAAAAATAACTTAAAGAAAAATGAGCCCAAGGTTCTAGAGTTAGAACCATGCTCTAATACCATGTGTAACACTCCCAATCATCCCAAGGTCCACTGACGAGCAAAAATACACATACATTTATTTATTTATTTTTTGCTAATACCATATGTCCCTTGTTGAACAACATAACATGACATCACATAAATGTACAAAGCAAAGAATGATAAAATATCTACTTAGTAAATAGATTATCTAAATCATGTAACATTAATTAATTATGGATATAAATGTAAATATTTTCAAAAGTAATATATAACATCAGATTAATAGCTAACTCTACTTTATTAATATTTATAAGGGTTATAAGATTACCCTAAATATATATATTATATCACAAGAGTATTATACTATATACAAAACATAATACTCAGAAAGAAAACTTATTTTATCAATATCATAATTCCCATACTGGTTTAATTGCAATCTTTTTACAAAGAGAAGAACGCAGCAAGTTTGCCAAATCTATGCCAGCTTGGAGTCAATGGGAAGCATTGCAAAAACTATGGGAATAAGACAAACCTTTTGTCTTTATTTTAAATATACAAAGGCAAAAGTAAAAGTTCTTTTATTAAAATATAAATACTAAAATAAAATTAATTTAATAAAACGGATCGAGAGATTTGCTTGGATTTAATGGGAAGCATTGCAAGAACTAAGGAAATAAAACAAACCTTTTTTCTTTATTTTAAATATACAAACGCAAAAGTAAAAGTTCTTTTTATTAAAATATACATATTAAAATCAAATTTATATAATAAAACAGATTGGTGTGCTTGTGAAGCAGAGATGCAATATCTGTGACTACACAATTAGAGAAGGATGGGAGAGAATTAGGCTCATTGGAGAGGATTTCTACTTCAAAAAGACTACAAATCCCCGCCAACATTGAATCAGCCTACAGATCTAAACACGATAGTCTCTACGCTCTTGAATGAATGCCTCATTTTCTTCCTTAAAAATGCCCACCTCGAGCATATTGAATACATGCAACAAGTCCAAAGTAACATTTAGCCATAATTTCTCTTAATCATCATCCAAACAACGGAGAATAACTCAGTACCTGGGTATCCTGAATGCAAGGCTACGGTTTCTAATATGCAAAATACAGGCTAAAGGATGGGCGCTTTAAACCAATCATTCTAATGGCTATATTAGATGAGGATTTAAAATTAACTTAAAGGTTGAAAAGTAAGTATCAATGATAAAGGTTATTAAAGAGACAATGGATGTAAGGCCTGTCAAGAATAACATAGGATAGTACAGATATCATCGTCGACCTAATATGGTAGTGGGATTACAGCTATAAGGATTTCAAAGCCGTAGTTGATGAATCCAGAAACAATATCTGCTTAGGATCTGTAGGACAATAATTTATATGCCAAACAATATCACCGCACCAAACCATAACAAATCTCTTATTATTTGCTTCATACCAAAAAGGAAAACATAGATCTACAATTAAATTACAAATTTAGATCTAAAATAAAATACAAATCCATATCTATAATGAAATACAAACAGATCTAAGCACAAATCCAGATCTACAATAAAATACAAACAAATCCGAAATGCAAATCGAGGTCTATAATAAAATACAATACAAATCTATAATGAAATACAAACATATCTAAAATACAAATTCAGATCTATAATAAAATACAAATCCAAGTCATGGATCTTCAACAAATGCATTTCGGCAATTGAAATCATAATAACAATTTAACAATCCATAAAAAGATGAGTTTCGTTGTGCAGGCTCGGGCCAAGCTCTATCTGAGGATGCCGCACCACGATCTCTGTCAGGTTCCCACGAACATTGATCAATTTCCAATCACAAGAGATCCACCAGTTGACCTCCCTACCATTCCAATGGGTTCTCTCCTTCCCCAAGGACCCCCGAGTTGAATGGGGTTGCCGGAAGAAGTACCCTAGCACGATAAGAGTGTGTAGATTCACTAAGGGCCTCCCAACCCTATTCACACCTGATGAACCAAACTCTCCAAATTCATAGTCTGCCTCCGCATTATCTCATGCATCCAATATTAGGGCAAAAACCTCCCCATACCCAAACCATGCCCCTTTATTTATATCATTTTTTGAGATTTGTGCATAATCTAAAATTATTTTTATTTGTTCTTATTTTAAGTTCATTTTTATATTATTTCAGCGGATCTTTTGTCATATGCATTTATGTAATGTCATATGCATTTATGCAATCTACTAATTTAGGATTTCTTTACTTAACCTCTCATTAATTTCATTTATATGATTCCTAGATTTTTGCTTTTGATTTCCTATTTTTGTGTGTGCAATGTGTTTCATTTTAGAATTTACTTTATCTTCTTTTATTTTGTTTATGATGATTTTTATTTTTTATTTCTTTCTAATTTTTTTATTTTTATTTCATAAGGTTGCACTTTCCATTACTTTATTTCCAAGTCATGAGTTATTGTTTAGTTATTACTTATTTAGAACCTTATAGTTTAATAATTTCTTTTGTTTATCCACGTGATATCAAGGGTGCCATGACCGTCTTCATGCCCTTCAAATATCTCTTTTTCTGTGGTGGGGAGTTAGTGCAATGGATGAGACCATGCTAGCTTAGTTCGATCCACACTATAGAGAGACTCATGGTTACTGAGGAATAAGGCCAACACCTCATTGCGCGCCCCTCAGTTAATCCTCGTGAGTGACCAAGTCTGTGGCCTATCCTCACGGCAACATGTCTCTTGCAAGTAAAAGCCTCTCTCACTTTTCAACCTGCCACATGGAAAATATGTGCTAACCATACTGGTACTTTCGTTCGTACAACCCCATCATCCTTTTGTGGATCGATTGGAAACCATGATCATGTGCCTACACACATGAAAACCATGTGCATTAATCGTACTATACAATTTAATCGAAATATCAATAAAATAAATTAGATCACCTGATATGTTGTTTATACTCAAACTGAAATTCATGTGGCATTGACACTACCTTGTATCATCACGCATTTGGGTCCCTATCACACTGGAAAATTGTCAAAGCATATACCAATATATTGTAAGAAATGAAAATTGTTTATATATTTCATTCACACATTATAAGATCAATCATATCGCATTATATAAATCTATCTACCAATATCCATTCATTCATAAGTAACCATTGTTACATAACAATCAATACAAATATAAGTCATTTTAATTCATAATATTAAATCGGGTCATTTGCATTCAAAATGCCCTCAAACCATAACATATTTTAACACTGAAATAGTCTGTCCAACAAGGCGCTAGAATGGTGCATTACAAAATTCCATTTATCCGTGAATACCCAAATGTATCACCATGATCAAAGAATATATTATAAAATTTAACCCAGTCAATTGCGATAAAATGCCCTCAAATAATAGTATAGTTGAGTAATAAAAGAGTCTAACAAAATGGGGCACTACAATGAGAACAATAGTTTAGGTAATGTACTCCTAGGGTGATAGGATCAATGCAATCTAAAACTATGTATTAATAATTAAGCCGATAGGCGTTTCTATTTGACATTTGGGGTGGAATACCACCTATCCTTTTTCATTTGCAGAGAAGGATGAGACAAGTGTATTGTCTAGGTTGACAAGATTGATTCTATAGAGGTAGTTTGAAATTCAAAATAAACAATTATAAAAAAAAAATAATATAAACATAACTGGTATCCACGCACAGATAACTCATAGCTGGTGAATGGATAACCAATGGTTCATGGCATATAACTAGAAGAATGTACGTGATAAAATGTATATAGGAATATATAACTTAGAGTTGAACCCATTTAACTAGAATAATATAAAAATTTCCAAAGTGTCTTCCATTCCATGGCTATCTCTCAACCATTTGATAAATGATATGAAAAAAAAACAAATTGTTACCCGTTTCTTTAACCACTCTTTAAGTTAATCTTATTTAAATCTTAGTCAAGATTCATTTAGGCATAACAAGATATGATAACCATGAAATGAATCCATGTTGTACATTTGTTACGCTTGGTTTAATCTTGTTGATCCGCTCAAGCAAGTTGAAAATATGAGATTATATCTAAATGCATATTAGTATAAATAATTAGTGTTCAATGAATATCCCATGGAGTAATAGATTGAAGGGTGAGTTCAACTATTTCTTAAGTGGTGTTAAGCTAAGTAGAGCATGGATAAATTGTTGTTAGCTCCTGGTTCGGTCGCTTGAAGGGAAGGGTGAGTTCAACTATTTTTTAAGTGGTTTAAAGTTAATTAGGGAACGGATCAGTCACACTGAGTGCATGGATCAATCATTTGAAGGTCAAGTTCAACTATTTGTTAAGTTATGTTAAGCTAATCAAATCAATGTTAAGTTGAGAAAACCATGGATGAGTCGCTTTTAGAAAGTATGTATGTGTGTGGATTGGTTTTAGCGCATGATTTTTTTGTGGGAGTAAAAATGCCATTTATTCATGTTGGGAAAGGCATCAGAATTTGGGATGCATTCTCCTACATTCAAGATATTGTTTGGTGTTAATAAACACTGTTGTAGGTAAAATTGTTGATGGAAAGAACCAGGCTGGTGCACTAGACCAACACAATATTGTTTGAGCTTTGATGTAATTAATTTATTTGTTATTTGAATGGAGGATGATGTTTAGATTTTAAAACACATGGGAATGATCTCTTGGTCACCCATATTTTCAAGTGAATTAAGGTAGGTCACACACACATATGGGGTTTTCATCCATAACACTTTTGTTTCTATTTTTGTATTTTTTCAAAGACTTCACCAAGAAAGTTGAGAGTCATTGGAAGAGCAAATTGCTCTTTAAAATAATGCATGTTGCACTATCACGTCCCCACCCCTCAGACTGGCGAAGAGGACGCGATGAACACCATGTTAAGCGGGCAAACAGCCCCATGCTCATAAACAAAAGAGATCAATGCTGAAATTAAAAGCTTAAACATAACAGGAATGCTAAACATACAAGCATACACAGATGCATAAATCTTCAATCATACAGCGGAAGCAAACATACATTCCAGCATTAATCATGTTCATCCTAATTCATTTGAAATTACTATATAAATTGCAGAGATGAAGTAACCAGCATCACTTATCTTTCAATGAAGAACTCGCCCGCAACCAGCTACGTCGCTGCAATGTTCCACCCAACCATAGGCCAGCGTGCTCATCAATATCTCAGCAATGCTGCCACCCCCGAGCCGGGCATGATTCCTCCAAGGATAAGGTTAAGCGCAGGATTACACATAGTCGAGGGACACAATCAGCCAAACCAACACCGCTGGGTTTACCAAGCCTTCAACAATTGGCTAAGCCAGCACAGTCCGAAGACCAACCACTGCATACCGCAGCAACACAATCCCTTCACAGCCCTGTGAAGAAGGTAAAGACAACCAGGGATAATCCCAAACAAACGATGAGACACAGCTCAAGTCCAACAGACAACAGAGAGTTGTTCTTGGCCCTAACGTGGCCAAAACAACTGGAAACTAACAGCCGTTTCACTTCCAAGAGCCCACAGCACACACACAACCCTCAATGTAAACGCTGAAGGACTTACACAGATAGAAAAGTGGGGACAGAACAACTCACAGCCTATGTGTAAAGGAAAAGATGTAGCCCTGGCAGATCGTGGATGCACACATGCACAGTCCGAAGTGGAAACAGAAATCTGACTCTCAACAGTCCCCAAACATCATGGGGAAAACACAACAGCAACCCAAATTGTGGGTGAAACCAACAGGAAGCAGAAAACGTGGATTAATGCCATGGCTATGACACATACCAGTGGAAATCAGGCCCTTGAGGCCGTTGCACCTGCTCGCTGCTTACACAGCCAGAGAAGATCCATGACTGGTGCGTGAGGGTGAACATAATGCCTCTCTGCGTGAGGATCCCAGCCTGTGTGCGCAAATTGACCGACCAACGTGAGGAAGAACCGTCCATGGAGGGAACAAACAGACCATAATCGTGAAGGGGAAGACCAGGAGTGTGAGGAGATGAACCGACCTCCGTGTGAGAGTGAACCGACAGGGAAGAAATGGCGTCCTGGAGAAGATGGAGACCCAGCATGGAGTGAATGCAGTCGTGGGTGGAGTGGGCGTGTGGGAAAGGGACTGACAATCCTGCCACCCCACTCCCGAAGGCAATAACTGCCTCAACCACCAGCCATAACTGCCCCCAACAAACAAAACCAAGCCATTGAAGAGGTTGGTGAAACAAGAAAGGTGGCAAAACAACACAAGGTGGCAACACATGGGTTTTTCCCCCATAAACCAAGGTTGGACATCCCCCACCCTTTATCCTTTGGAACCATGCCCTTTTCATTCAACGTTGCACTGCCGTAGCTGGTTGTGGTTTTAGTTTTAATTGATGTGCGTATTTACATGATGCCGAATTATAATGTGCCAAATGGCACAATAAACCATCGGCAACTATCTCCATTGCCGAAACACACACACAACCAAATCGATGGTGGGGCTTTTGCCTTGAGCTCCTCACCACGATTAATTACAATATATACATCATGCAAACGGGGTCAAAACCGGGGACATTACATGCACCATTAAGGATCGGTACCTTGATTCTTTGGTTGTTTATAAGAAAGTAATTTGGATATTGAATTACTTTGAGAAGATAACTTGTAAGAGTGAAAAGGTGATGTGGCACCAATGAAATAATGAATGTTGCAGCATTGATTTCACTTCTTGTACCAACATTTTAATTGTGAGATTATTAATAAGCAGGTTTGGGTATTAAATTACTATAAGGAAATTATTCCAAAGTGAAATTGCATTTCCTAGCCAAGTTATTGTTGTCAGCATTGCAAAATTTTATTTCCTATTTGATCAAATAATTTTTTTTAAAGTCTTGCAACCCAAAATTGGTTGTTTAAATATATTATGTTGTCTTTTACAAGCCATGCAAGAAATTAGTCTTGATTTCAAAGGATAATGGTAAAGAAATAATTTTGAATATGTTACATCATGGTTAGTCTAATGATAATTGAAAATAAAAAATTGGATGAGAAAATATATAGTGCATCTTATATTTTTATAAAACAATCTATAAAGTTTCATTAATGCTTCCAAATAAAAAATTTTAGATGGAAACAATAAAACCTGGGCATTGATTCCATGGGAGGAATTGCAGCATGCAGATAAATACTTTGCCAAAAGTCCTGATCATCCATATCTCAGTTATGATCCAAATCTGCCATTACATAATTTGATAAGTGGGATAATTTCTCTCAAGCCGATTGCTTTAATGCATAGACTAATTTTATGGAAAGCTGAAATTTTACATGATTTATGGCATTGTATAGGTCAGTGGCTTTTGTTGTGTGTTTGTGAGAAGCATAATTCAAATAATTTGGAAACCAAACGGTCTGTCCAGTGAAATGAATTTTGCCTCTCATCTATCGCAATGTCTTCATATATATATATATATATATTATCATTCACGAAAGCACGAGGGTTACGAGAATTGCTCAGACATATTTTTATGACTTCTCATGCCCATTTATGTATTATTAACGTTATTACCATTGCAACATAATTGGAAGTTCGGTCAAATTATAATTTTAAATAGACAAACAACTTGGTAAAGATTTTAATTCTACACGAACAATCTACATTGTTGAGCCTTAGTTTCCACACCGAACCCTACTTGATATACATGTTAGGTGAAGATTGCCAAGATCTATGACATCACCAATAGGTTCGCAAACATTCTTAGATGGTTGGGTAATGTCTTTTCATTGCTATTTCTAGACTTTCAAAGAGACAACTGTTAATAATCAAATTACAAATTAAAACTAAAGAGAGGTGAAAATAAAATTATAAAAGTTGAAAGTGTCCATTAAATATGCTTTATGCTTTATGGTGACAAAATAATCTATAAATAATGTAAATATACATGTTACTAACTAGCACAACTACAAGTAAAGTGGTTTGTAAAGTGGCCACTAAATGCTGATAGATACAATCAAATGCTTAATTTTGTGAAAATATCTCGCAATTAAACAAATGATAAAATATATAATTTTATATCCATTATTAATAAGAGATTATTACACTAAATATAATCACAAAACAAATACTATTTACAAAAGAAAAAATGATATGAAAAAACAAAAAGAAATTGTTACTAGTTTCTTTAACCACCCTTTAACTTAAAGTTATTTAAATCTTAATAAAGATGCATTTAAGGATAACAAGATACGAGGACCATGAAATAAATTTCTGTTGTACACTTGTTACACTTAGGTTAATGTTGATCAGCTCAAGCAAGTCTAAAATCTTCAATAATATCTACATGCATATGTACATAATTATGAGTTAACATGTTAAAAAACCTAATCAAATTTGTAAAGAGCTTTATTGTAACCTTAAAGATCATGGGTGCATCATTTAATATTAAATGTTGGTGATCTTATAACAATACCTACACTTATATTGAAAAAAACAATGTATGATGTTAAGTTATTGTAAATGTGTTTTTAAGTCTAAGTCAAAATTACATTTATGTCTACATGGGTTGAATATACAAATCCTGATGTTATAAGGATACATTAAAACCATTTTGTATTGTATTAATGTTTAATTTGATGACAAACCAAGAAAGTGCACCATAATTAAAGTTATATATATATATATATTCGTGGTATTTAATTTATAATTTATAAAAGTTTACTAACCACAAATGATATATGATTTATAAAAGTTTACTAACCACAAATGATATAGTTGACATATTATAGATCTTAATAGTTGACATATTATAGATCTTAATGTATCAAATATATACCTAAATTCTTAAGCCAATATCGTATTACTACTAAATTCTTTAGTCAATAACGTATCTCTGTCTAAAGCACACATTCCAATATAAACATTTTAATGAAAATGTGGCACGGACGCGGGCAGGTTGCAATTCATTTAAATTTTGTATACATTTTCAGTATTAGTCCATGAGCCCCCAAAAGACCTTGTAATCTATTCAAAATTTGAAGGCATGGTAAATCGGATCCACTCGTACCTTGCCTTGACTAAAAATGAAACTGAAGTGTTCCACTGTGGTTCTACCTTTGATTTAAAAGAACATTTATAATATTTGAGGAACAAACGGTTTTGGTAAAAGAGGTTTTTTTCGCATTGCACTCAATTCAGGCATGTAGAATCCAAATTAGGGAGGGACTGATTCTTCTAGGCTGAGGCTTTACCGTGGGGAGTCTAATCTTGGTGGACCTAAAGATTAAACCCACTACCTTTTGACAGAGGGTCAAAAGCTTGACAATGGGGTATCCAACCGATTGGGTTACCCGTCAAACGTCACAGCTAGAATTGGTAAGGAGTTATAGAAAATAATTAAAATTTTGAGTTGGTATCGGTGGACTGGTTTTAACTATAAGCATAAATAGTGGTTTATGTGAACAATTTGATTTGATCTATCGAATCCCCAAAAGTTATAGTAAATTTCAGTTCCATTTGTTGTTTGACAAATATCTGTAGCTGGTTGAATCATGTTAACATATTGAAAGTTTGGCTTAATTATATTTTAGCGTATTCATCATGGATGGTAACATGAATGCTTTACCCAGATCGCTCTTGGCCATACCTTTGTCAACTAAGACTCGAATCTTATCTCTCCACGCTCCAACAATAAATGGATCATGGATGGGTGGTTTAAAGAGGCAAACATTCAAAAGTTACAACGCAACAGTAACTTTTCTATCGTACAAGTTGGCATATGAATGAACGATTCATATTGAGTCAACGTCATTCATTGAATGTGGCTTCCAAAATCGAATTGTGTCCAGGTGCATTGAATGAATGTATCTGCTGTTTTCGTTTGAATGAAATACCGCTGATTTGCATTACTTTGTTAACTCTCAAGTTATCGTAAGTTATAACGAGGTTGCATGAATATTATTTAAGAAGATCATCATCCCTCTCGTTATCCATCCGGCGACATCAATCAGTCCCAGCTGGTTCTCAATGCCGGGAGTTCCTTCAATCACTTCGTCAAATCCAAAAGCCTGCAATTATTCAATACTTATTGAATCAATAGATGGTTTCGCTGAAGTGTTTGGGGGAACTCCGGGCGTCGTTGAACCGCCAAACTGCTTCTACGAAGTACCGGTAGTTACAGAGTACTTAACTCAAGTTATTGTAACGAGAATAGCGAGGAGAAGAGTATTTGAGATCGCCAATACCACCCCTTGTTATCCGTCCATCATGACCAGAACAGCGAACCGGTGCTAGCTGTCAACTCCGGGAGTTCCTTCAATCACTTCGTCGAATAATCGAGGAGATGGTTTCGCTCAAGTCTTTGGGGAAACTCCGGGCGTTATTGAACCGTCAAACTGCTTCATCTTCTTCGAGCAATAGAGCAGCTGAATCCATTCAGATTCTCATTCATTGGTATTTTATTTTATTTACTTGTAATTAATTTTCAATCTTGTAATTAAAGAGTGGATAAGAGGAGATAAATTAGTCGCACTGTGATCAAAATATTATGTAGAATACATACATTAATACATTACAAATTATGTGTTTTCATCGTTCAAATTAAATTAAATTAAATCCATTCATTCAGATGGGAAACGATAACGGCTAGTTTGGTTTCTAACATTTTATGATATTATAATTTGACCTTTTTTAAAGCTATTTTGTTGGCAATGTTTTTGAAAATCAGTCAGTTATACTGAGTTTGTAAAATAATTACACGTCCGAACAGCATAGAGGTTAGTTCTAGCTTCATTACCCGTCTATCTAAATATGCTTCTACCATTCTTTTAAGTTTTTTATTTATTTTTTATAAATTAGGTTTATTATTTGTTAAAGGGCTATTTCATTGGAAATATTAAAACTTGCTATTCAAACATGAATCAAGGTTTGGTCATCTCACATTAAGCATTACATAGGGCTCACAATAACATCATATCACTTACTAGAATTGAACCAAGCTGCATTCAATACACATTATAACTTAAACTTTATTTAGTGTTTGTTCCAAGTTTTTTTAATTTGTTATTAATATTAAAAATGGCTTGACTTTTTTATTTTTAATATTTTTAATTTACAAATTTTGTTTTCAATTTTTTTAGCATTCTTTTGTTTTATTTTGTTGGAAATTTGTTAAAAATATTAGAATCACATATATTAGTTATGAAGATTGCATAATTTAGGTTCTATAAGAGAATTTGAGGGTGTTGAATCTATTTATGGATTCAAAATCACAATTTTCAAAATTCATAATTAACAATTTAAAAAATAAAAAATAGCTTAGTTATTAGTACACTTGGTGATAGTCCTAAAAATTAAACTTCAAGTTCGAACTCACAATTAAAACTCTAATCGTGATGATACAACTAACAGATTATTAGATACACCTTTAGCTTAACTTCAACTCCAATTAGGAATTTTACTTGAACTACAATTGGTGATATATTAACTTTTAAATTAACTATTAGCTTAACCCCAATGATTTTACAGCTATTAGCGTAACTTACAGTACACACACTTGATCTATACTTGATCTGAAAAAGAACATTCAAAATAACATCAAAAGCATAGAAACATTTTTAAAGTATAAATGTTAAGGAAGAGTTTGCATCTCCAAATATTTAATCCCTCTAAAAATTTAATAAATACATATAAAACTTTTTTAAATAAATATACATTAATCAATCATATTAAAATTTTAAATTTTTACCTCATTTAAAAGCTCTCCCACTTCTCCACATCTAGGAATCTGGCTAGCTATAAATGCATCCACTTTCCAAGAAAAATCTTCATCCCCTCAAATTGTAGCTAAGCGGATTCTCTACATCCTCTCTTTCTTTCCACAAACAAAAGACCTACCGGTTCCATGATTGATAACTCCATACCTTGGGCCTTCTTTGATAAGTTATCTTAAAATCTTATTCATGGGAGCGGTGTTACTCTTTTCCTTAATCGAAATCACCATTTTCAGACTCAAATGGACAAACAATTTTGCACAACTAATGGCTCTAAAACTGCTCCTGTATTTTGCTATTGAAAGAGATTGTAGAAGGATTTAGATCTTTGAAGACTCTCTACTAATTATCAACACTGTAAACAAATTACAAAGATGCAGGAACATTGCTCTTCTTGCTCTCTATGAGAAAGTAAATAGGCTTTTGACAAATTTTGACTCTATTACATGATGTCATGTTTAGAGGAAACAGCCTATCCAAATCAGGGATAGCTTTGGCACTTGGCACTTGGAAATTTTTGGAAACTGAGGTATGAGTTCTATCATAAACCCTTCTTTGATTTACAGTGAAGGGAGGATAATCTATAATCAGACTCATATATGATTAGCTTGACTTAATAGCTCACAGTTGTTGTATTTTTTATGAATAGTTTATGGAGCACACTTTTTTGAAGACTCAAATACATTGGCTGCACCAGACAAGGAGGCTGCGAACACAAAGACACAGCCTGCATCAACTTTTTGAAGACTCATCGGCCAACAGTTTTTTTATTATGCAGAAACAGTTTCTCTATGAAGGACAGCATATATTTGTTGATGACAAATCAACAAAGACTTTTAAGGCTCATTAAAGAGCTCAGATTTGTGTAGAACTATTATACGGCATATACATGATACATTGATGTAAACATCTTAAATGCCTGAATATAATACAAGATTTTTTTTTAAATTAAATTTTTAAAAATTGACACATGTATCCTCGGGCTATGGTGATTAATAATAACAAATTTTTAATCTTTTGAATAATAGCCAAATGTATCTACGGTTTTTTACTTGACCGATTATGATCCCAATTCGAAAGAGAGAACACTCCCATGAGTCGGAGATATTTCCCTTCCATAGATTCCCAAAGAGCATGCCAGAATATTCGTCGTGATAACCGCCGACCAGACGCTATTAAATTATCTGGTACATGTCGTTCTACAATGTTAGGTGGCGCACAAGGAAGAGACATGGTCAGTTTTCAGTTTTATACGAAGAGCCGTCATCACAGTGTGACACTATCACATCTCCGAGGATCCATCTGGGAGTACTTTTCCCTATTTTTCCTTGCATTCAGCGTCAAGAAATATATGTTGCAGTTGTAAAGCCTACACAGAAAGGTTGGGTTCATCTTCCCTATCTTTGATAGTGAGTAGGTATCTTTGGTGATAGTTGCAATAAATAGAGGAAAATGGAAAATTTGTGTAGACTATTGAGAAATCAATAAAGACACTGTTGAAATATTACTTTCACTAATCAGTCGGAGATCAATTATTAGATGCTCTATTGGATAAAAACATAGTATGTTTCCTATATGGGTTTAGTGGGTATAATAAAATCCAAATTCACTTTGTAACACAAGAAAGAACAACATTCACTTGGGCATTGGGTAAATTTTCATTCAGTGCTCTTCCTTTGGGATTGTGCAATGAGAAATACCCCAACATTTCAATGAGATATTCTAAGTGTCTTTGTAGATTTTGTGCATGAGATCATGGAAATCTGCATGGATGGTTTTACACCATATGGCAAAACATTTCAGCAAGCTCTAAATAACTTGGAGAGTGTGTTAAAGAATTGTATTGAAATGAGTTTATATCTAATTCATCAAAAATGTGAAATGATTATGAAAATTTGCATAGTATTAGGCCATCATATCTCAATTGAAGGTAGCTAGCTTGATTCATCCAAAATATCAATCACTCCTAGTTTAACTACACTACAAAAAAAAAAATCCTAGTTTAACGACACTACAAAAATTTAAAAAAATTGGAAGTTTCTTGGGGCATGCAAGTTACAATAGAAGGTTCATCAACAATTTAAATAAATTAGTTCTCCCATGTTTTCCTTACAAATTAACGATGCATATTTTGAATGTGCAAAGTCACTACAAGAAGCATTTGATTCCATTAAATGTAAACTTGTGGAAGCTCCTTCCTTTTAGGGTCCTCGGTAGGAAATTCATGTCAATATTCACTTAGATGCCATTAATAAGGCTATTGGAGAAGTATTAGTAAAACATGAGGATAAAAAACTTTATGCCATATATTACATAAAAAAACTTTTATGGAGCTCAACTAAATTACAGAGCCATAAGAAAATAATTCCTTGTTGTGTCCTATGCAATCAAGAAATCCAGTCACTACATTATAAGATATCAAGTGTATTTACTTATCGGTCACTTAACCATTAGATACTTAGTGAATAAATCTAATGTTAGTGGCAACGTAATTAGATGTATTTTGATTCTACAAGAGTTTGACATAACTATTCTTGAGAAACTTGGAAATCACAATGTAGTTATAATTTTTTTGTCTAGGCGAGTAACTCATGTTGAAGATAAAGACCTAGTTGATGATGTTTTTTCCCAATGAATGCCTCTTTTCCATTTTAGTTAAAACCCCATAGTTTTCTAATATAGAAAATTATATATCTATTAGGAAGTTTCCTTAACTCTTTAGTTATCAAGAATGCTGAAAAATTATTAGGAAAATTGCAACTTGTTCTTGTCTCAAGGTGTATTTATTTAAACAAGGTATAGTTCAAGTACTCATAAGATGTATCAAAGAAGATCAAGTGCATGGCATAGTGCATGCATGTCAAGATCAACCTACAGAGGTCATTATGATAGAAGGAAGACAACCTAACAAATTATATAAGCATGATACAATTGACCTAGAATAGATAAAAATATAGCACAATATGACTCAAGGTGTGATGAATACTAGACAATGGAAAAAAAACTAGAAGAGAGGGCATCCCTTTACATTTGTGCCTTTAATAAGTGGGGATCAGGATTTATTAGGCCAATATATCACCCATCTAATAATAACATCACATTTTCGTGTGTATGCATGACTTGAGAAAATGGGTTGAGGTAAAGGTGTTAAGAAATGTAAATTAATAAGCAATGGTAAAGTCTCCTAAGGAAGACATATTCACCAAATTTAGAATTCCAAGAGAACTAGTAATATATATGGGTACTCAATTCACATCTAATTTGATAGAGAACCTCATGAACTTATACAAGATACAACATAGGCATTCAACTTCTTTCCACCCTAAATAAAATGGGAAAGTGGAGGTCACAAATAGAGAAATTGAAACATCCTAACCAAATTTGTCCAACTCCATAGAAGAGATTGGGACAACATATTACATGAAGCTTCTTGGGCTTACAATACTACTTTCAAATGATACTAGTTTTACTACATGAGAACTATTCTATGGAAAAGGAATAATTCTAGTCATATAATTTGAATTGAAGACCTTAAGAAAAAAATTATTCCTCAACATGAATATATCAATTACACAAAAGGAAGAGATAATAAAATTGAATCAACTAAATTAAATAAAAAAACAAGCCGCTCCACCACACAAAATTAATTCATCAATAGAGGAAGCATGGCATTATAAGTTTGTAAAGTTAAGGGATTACAAAGAAGGTGACTAGGAACTCCTATATGTCTCAATATTCAAGTATTTCAAGGGAAAGATCATAACTAGATGGTGTGGAACCTATTGAATTGAAACCTATTATGAGAATGAGTTAGTACAAATAAGAACCATAGACGAATGAATTTCAAATTTACACCAGATTTAGCACTGCATTTAGCATCATTTTTTTTGCCTAGTCTAGTTAGAATTGGTTTTTGCTGCCTTTTTAGCATCAGGTTTCTCTCAGTGTTTAGCGTTGGGTTTTGGTCCCTTTCGTTGGGTTTCACTCCCTTTTTCGCGCGATGTTTTGGTTCCATTTTTAGCATCAAGTTTTACTCCCGTTTTACTTTTCCTCCTTTTTTTATTACCGACTTTAGAACCTTTGTAAATTAAAAATTCCATAAATAAAAATGGAAAATGGTAAAAAAATAAAAATTGAAACAAGAAATGGTAAAGGAATGCTACGATTTGGACCCATATGATCTGTCAAAAATAAAAAGACCTACTTGAACCATATATCCATAAAAAAAATTCCATTAAATTGTAGATCTAAACTAAAATAGATTAACCTAGTGCAAATTAAAATTTATAAAAACTTAAATGGGAAATGGTAAAAGAAATTAAAAAAGAAATGGAATATGGTAATGGAATGTTGGGATTTGAACCCAGATCACTTTCCAAAGGAAACAACTCTACTTGATCTACAGTACCCAAAAAATATGCCATTAAACATGCAAATTTGAATTGAAACTAGCCTAACCTATGTGTTAACGCGATAGCAAAATTTTGATTATAAGAAATATGTGCGAATTTGATCCCATCAAAAAGTGTTGGGATGGCATCCTTAGAGTTTGAAGGGATGTGGATGGCATCTATGAGATGGCATTCATCCACTAGAATAGGCTGTGGTGGAAATGAAGTAAAGGGCAGCGTAAATTGGCGGCCTCAATATACAACAAGAAAATATTACCTTATGTCATGAGCAGTTAGGCTCAGCCTGATATCCATCATGTTTATGTTGTCGATACAGACCTAGGGTCGTCTATCTTCTTCATTTATATGTCTCCTTGTAACTCAAAAGTTTTTGTGCCATAGAAAGGTAAAAGGGATAAAGAATAGACTAGTGAACGGGAAGCTTTAGAAAGAAAGCAGAAAGATGAAGGACTGTGGAAGATGTATTCTGATGGCTCAGTGGCTAAAGTAGGTGCTGGTGCAGAGTATGAGGCTTTGTTGCCGGGTCTGCATGCATTAAAATATTTAGGAGCTAGAAGGGTCAAATTTTTTACGGAGATAGATCTGCGGTCATGGTTTATTTCGTGATCTGAATAGCATAGATGGGGTTAGGATCTCGCATCGTGAAAAGTGGTAGGGCCTGCTCAGATCAATGGTCACTGCAAGAGCGGATATAGATCTGCAGTTGTGGTTTATTTCACAATCTGAAATAGCGTGGATGGGGTCAGGATCTCGTATCGCAAAAAGTGGTAGGGCCCGCTCAATTTTTTTTTTTGTTAATTACACAACAGCCCGTTGCATTTTCGACGTCCATTGGAGCATGTCGGACGAGGTTGTTGAAGATCCAACGGTTTTAGTCATCAGTTGGCTAATGCATACCATCGACTACCACGGCTTCGATAACTGAGCACATCGGATAGCCCCTCGTATCTTTAACATCCTTCCAGAGACGTCCGACAGGACTGCCATGGCTACGACAGTCGAGCCCGTCGGATAGTCATCGCAACACCTATGAATACGTGTTAGAAAACCTACAGATCAGTGTCGGAAAACCTACGTCAACGGGTCGAAAAACCTATGGCTACGTGTTGGACAACCTACGGTAGCGTGTCGAAAATCCGACGGTATATGAAACTTTTTTGCAGCACTTCTGAGTGACGTTCAACAAGGATCTGTCACATTTCCAACAGAAGAATGTAGAATCTTCAACGTCGTTGTGTCAGAATTTCGACGGCATAGCCATAATTTTTTCGAGCAGGATTGGCTGACATTCGACGATGGTGTAGTTGGATATTCAATAGGTATTGGCGAGACGTCGAATATCCAACGTTATGTCACCGACATAAAAAAAAAATGCATATGTCGAATAACTGATAGGGAATTGTTTAATTTCATACATAGAAGTCGTCGAATTTTGGGTTCAATTTCTGTTGTGTGCTCAAGTAAACCCTTGCGCTACATAGGAACAAGATGATGGATAACTTCACCCTGATCCTTCAAAGAATGTTGATGATGACATATGCAACATAAATGACAAACCATTTCAGTGGTGTGAATCTGTTCAAGGTATAGGTTAACTTTGACATCCCCTTATTCGAAGGAAATATAGATGCATATGTTTTGGAAAAAGGGTTGAGTCTATTAGAGGGTTACTTCTCTGTTGAAAAAATTTTCGACAGTGAAAAGATCACCTTTGCACTCCTTAAGTTCCTCCCACATATCAACGACTAGTAGGATGGGTATTCCGAGAGGAATGCAAGGGAGGAATATGAAATATTCAATACAAAACTTAGTTGGGAATATTTTGTTGATGTAGTCAAAGAGGAATTCTACCATATTGGAAACTATGATGACCAATACATCCGGTGGATGACAATGTGCTAGGAAAGAGACCAAATAGTGTCGAAGTATACCAATATATTCCATACCCTGCACTCAAAGCTATGTATCAGAGACTCCAAATGACACTTGTTTCTAAAGCATTGTAGTGGTCTGCACATGTACATTTAGTTGGATATGGGTTTCCTGGACATATCCTCACTAGGAGCATCTTGCCGATATGTTGTCAAGATCAAGCATGGGCTCTACAAATATGAGATTCCTTCTCATGACATTTAGCTCTTGCAGGACATAGCTCATGGTATTCCTACAATATGTCCTTTTGACGTAATCGACAAACAACCAAATAATCAATACATTAATAACCAAATTCTAATCTGAATTTACAATTTGGTTCCCTATAGAAATCATATGTTTAATTAACTATGTGATCCTCCTCATAGTGTTTGTATCTTGTAAGTGGAAGCACCGTGTCCCAAGTTATAGTATTACGTTTGTTTCTATAACTTGGAAATCCACCTAGAACACGTACTCCTAACATAATTCTCAAACAACCAAACAATCATTAGTGTTTCTGCATTTAAATGTCATTTTATTACCCACAACAATCATGAAATGATATCAGAATTATAACACCAATAATTCAATCACTTTTTCCTATTAACATATTAAATGAAATGACATATCATTCACCATATATGCATTACCAACACATCATGTATACTCACAATGCAATCAACACATGTCTCAATATGTACATTCACATAATCGATTTATTCATATTACTCAATGCATCCTCGCATTGATTCAAAAATTTCATAATTCCAACTCATATAACTTTAAGGATTAAAACAAAACATAGATGCATCATCCATATACATCACCTTTACTTGTTTGATCATATGGATAACTTCCTCCTCAACCCAAACACAACACCAAGAATATATTTCTTTAGATCTATTAAGTGTTGGAAAAGAGCTTGCAATCCAAGACATTGATTACAAGAAAGGATATTATTGGATACTTGTGGATGCAATCTCCTTCCTAGTTTCAACAACACATGGCCTCACACATGGTTATCTCACATGAAATATATTTCCCAAACATGAGTATAATACTCATTTGTAATGTTTATTTACTATTAATTATTTCAATCATGACACACTAACTCAGGAATCCATCAAAATATTCTAATATATTTTCATACCCAAGGATTTATGCCTTTATATCAATTGTGTATCAATATTAACAAACATGCATTAAAATTTCATCATGAACATATCAATGAAGATATCATGCATTATTGAAGGAATTATTACTTAATTCCCTTCAACACTCATGCAACATAGGCATAATCATTTCTAGACATATATGGTTTCCATCCACACCTTGGATGTTATCTGATCAACTAGAGTTTTCATCGGAACTCACATCATTCCCTCCATCAGCCTCTTGACAAGTTTTTTCTTTGTTCCCTTTTAATGTGAGATTTATCTCCACAATCAACTGCATCATCAACATCTTGAACCATACTCTCAACCCTTCCTGGTTATACAACAAGTAAGAAATCATGCTTAGTTATCATGCCATAATTATTATGTATAACAACATATCACTCTTAACCATATGCAATATCACATGCATGTATTCAAGCATATTCTTATGCACTCTATCACATATTCTCTCTCAATATGCCTAGCAGTGCATAAGCATTCCAACTATTTTATACTTTTTCATTCTTAGCATTCGCCTTCCATAGAGAAAAATAATTTGGTGTTGAAGGATTTCACAATGTGTGACATTGCTTATAATGGTTTTCAGATTTGTCGTATTTGACATTTTTAGCTCGACATTTCTATCATCAAGTTTCTCTTTTCTATTAATTGCTCCATCCTTCCTTTCCTTGATGTTGGATTGTGTATCATTGGTCTAAAATGTCGATCTAGAAATGTCACACGTAGTGAATCTAAAAAACATTATAAGAAATAGAGAAACATAAACAATGCAAGAGAAGAGTCAAGGAATTTCTCCCTCTCCATTATTCTTCCTAGCATGTAATTCCACAACTTGATTGACCTTTTCCATGGCCTTTTTGTCAATTACATAACACATTGTTATATATAATATTATCACCTAGGTAGCAATAATTAATTCATACAGAAGCTAAAATAGCTACTTCAAAAATATACAACTCTATTCTAGAAACAAAACAAGGATTTAGGGTGAGGAAATTCCCCTCGTTTGTATGTCTTCCTTGTTGGCCACATGGACCATTTACTATTGCAATCAATTCTTGGAATCCTTGCAACTTATTTGATTCTTTGGGTAACCTTTGCATTGTACCCATTTCTAAGGTTTGTTGCTCCAATTTTATTAAGAAGCCATAGCCAAGCCTAACTTCAAATCTCCATATCCAGAGTTACCTCTAACCTTATCAAATTTTGGAAAGTTTCTTTACATTCCTTGGAAAGTTTATTAGAAAGCTCCACTATGTCACAAACTTTGTCTCATAGAAAAATTATACACAGTGGAGTGTCTCACTCCCTTGATAGAAAATCCCAGGTGAATTTAAGTTCATCATTTACTTCACATTATTTACACATAAGCTACTAGTTAATATCCTGCAACTCTATCCAACAAACACAAAGATTATCTATTACGGAAGCTCACCCATTTTATCCATTGGGTACCTACACTCTTCATCCTAGATCATCCCTCTACCATACAATCCTTCTTAATGGACCCTTTTTTATGTGAACAAATTATTCCTCCCATTCTCTACAACCTTTATTACATGGTTTCCTTTTCCTATCTCAAGGGATTATGATATACACCCTTTTTTTATACATAGAAATGCAATTTTTTGTGAGCTGGTAATTCTCGTGTGCCATTTCTAGTCTTTCTGTTATTGTACCAAATATCAAGTACAAAAACTAGGAGATATACAACTCTTCTCTTTAATTTATGTCCTACAATTTAGTTTGCATAATATGGCTATAATAAATTCTTTATATGCATTCTTTGACAATCCAAATAGATCTTTAATCACTTTATAATCCATCCTTCTACTGATGGCAGTTTGTTTTCTTATTCAAATAAGACAACAATATTCCTTGGATGTTCCATCTCTTAATTAGTATATATAATCATTTTTAGTCTTATTTATGCCTCATTTGTAGCATTTCCAACACACTTTGAATGTTTTGATTAATGTCACTTCATGTTCAACAACCAAGAGCTCTCTGCTCTTCTTGCATTATAGTTTTGCACATTTTGAGTAGTATAAATGCATGGAATGCAATTTAGTTGTGGTACCATATACCTCTTTTAATTCATCATGGTTATTAATCAGTGATGTCCTACTTGCATCATTGAGTATCCCTACATATCACTAGTACCATCATAGCACGAGATAATCATCCCTCCTTGGACTAGTCCTTTGATGTACTTGTTGGATAACACTTTTACCAGGAATTGTTTGTATACCACCATAGAACTCTTTCCTTAGGATTAAAATGATTTTGTAATCATCCACATTGCTATTTAACAAACAACTAGACCATACTTACAGCATTCCATTGTACCCCATATTATTGTGAAAGTACCCTTATCATGTACATACAATCATACTTGGTTCATTTTACTTCTAGTATAATCCTATATCATCATACCATGTTTTTCAAAAGTTTGGGATCTATTTTAAATTATAGACATTGACAATTACATTGTCTAATTAATCTAAGAGGCTACGTTTTTTCAACTTACTCAAACAATCATAGATATATTTTGTAAATAATGACATACCGATGCTATTCTCCTCTGAATAATATTTCCAACGGGTATATCCATGCCCACTTCTAATGCTTGAGCTAAACGTTACATCCCTTCAAAAATTGTAAGGTTTTACCAACTTTGTGTTCTTCCTAAAGTTGTAATTAAACTCAAGTACTCACTGTGTATATTTATTTAAAAAATATCAAAGGGGTTAAGGGACTCACTGTGTAGATTTATTTATAAAAAATATCAATGGGGTTAAGGGGGATTTCCCCCTTGTGGTCGCCATTGTAGGGAACGTCGAGGGAAACACCCTCATTTTTTTATATATTTATAAATCCTCTAATTTCACACAATTTGGCAAATTTTTTTATTTTCCAGCACTTCAAATTCGAGATGGAAACCACTTCTTATTTCCATTACCACCGAAATTCTATAGATTTCACAATTTTTTTATTGGGAGCCAACAAAACAATTCATTCATGCCACCAAGGTTTACGACCTCTTCCGATACTACTACACGTCCACCAATTTATGCATGTATGGTCTACGTCACACCAATTACATGTGGTTTGTCCACATCACAGACGTACATGTGGTAATTTTCAAGCCTACGTCATTTTTTTCAAAAATTTTGAAAATTTCAAATTTTCATATATACTTAATTTTGAAATCTGTACCCGTGAGGTTATAAATAAAGTTACACGTCATATTTTTTCAATAAGTATCTACCCAAGTTTGACACCAGGCTAATAGGAGATTTCATTCTGATTTTTCTTTGACTGTAATCTTTATGTGGATAAATCAGGACTATAGATTTTCTTTGTGACAACATACACTGGTAATTTCTAACTATTAAAAAAACTATAATAATTTCTTTAGCCATGGTTCAAATTTTACAGAAACTCCTTGTACCCATAGTATGCCATTATGTATTTTTATCCCAGTGGCTTCCATGTTGAATCTAATAATACTTTTGGGCATTTTAAACCATACATTTGTAGGGACATTATGTCAAACAGTTAACATGCAAAGTGTAAATTTTTCCCCAATTAACACAAACCAGTTCGGAAGTTCCAAATTTTTATCCATATTCCCTTCAATCCAGCCAAATCCATTTGAATAACTACTCCATTATTCATTCAATCTCTAAATTTAACCATTTGAGAATTCCACATTGATTTTTTCTGAAATTTTCCTCACATGGATTTCTTAAAACACTTCATGTGTATTGAAGATATAAGAGTAATTCTTGTCAAATATTAGTTGGGATGATGTCATAAAATAGTCTATTTATTCTATGTTTTGGACTTTTAGGTGGTTTTTGGTCAAAATCCTCTAATATTATTTGGGAAAATCCAAATTGTTGAAGATTACTTGGGATGATATCATAAAAATAGTCAAGACTAGTTGGTCCGTGGTTTTTGGTCAAAATCGACCTTAATTTTATTTGGTAAAATCCAAATTGTTGAATATTTCTTGGGTTGATATCATAAAAATAGTCCATTTTAGTTGGGAGCACCCAAATGAAACAATGCGGTGAACGATGGGACATAAAAAGGAAAGTAAGGTGTAGACCCAACATTCACAGATCCGCTGCCACCCCCATGAGGGTGACCACCAGTTTAAAGTTCGAGAGAAGGGAGTTAACATCCTACACAAATGGAGTAGAGGGAGAAATGTGACCACTCCCAAATCTATGAGCATGGTAAGGAGCTGTGATGCCCCCAAGTCTGACACCAGGGTCCGTACTAGGACCAAGGACGGGTGATAGGATACCAGGCATGTCGAAAACAAAAGGATCCAAACTCAAGAGAACATAAATATACTTAGGTAACCACAATCCCAAAAACCCACTAGCGCACAAAGAGCACACTCCTAAGAGAATCTGTAGCCAAAATACAAGAAAACCAAGTGGAGGATATGTGAGCTCCTGAATGCAGCGGGTATGGCTCTCCTAGGAGTGGCTTGAAACTCCCTGTTGGGGCCTAGAAATTCGCAAGTGACAACAGTAAGGGATTCTCCCCAATCAACGTTCCCAACTAGCCCGTTTACTGTTTGGTATAGGGAATCTGTCCGGTTTTACGGTCCGGCTACCGTAGGTCAAAGTAACAACAAGGGTTTACCGGTTGCGGCCCGGTCCACCGGAATTTGTATTTTTGACTTAAGAATGATATGAAAGAATCTAACTAAACATGCAGGGTGGTGAAGGATGCGGGGAGCAGTCACAATGTGATGCGCGGGTTCTTACCTATCGTCTTAGGCTCACCAGCACCAGAATCACACATGCATCTATGCACTGACCTAGCTATCTGCCTATCTATTTATCTCTATCTACCTATCCCTGGGGAGCCAAATTATATTTAATAAATATGAGCAATGCGGGTGTGCACACATGATAAAAGCAATTACAGATAGCTGACATTTACTTTTATAGGCATGAACAATGAAAGATATTTCCACAACTAGCTAACCAATTGTTTTGTAATAAGCATGCATTACTCATGGTGGTTATTCCATAAAATAAATCAGAAATCATTTAAACAAGACATAGGTCATGAGTTAGAACGATCTCACGATTCACGGATACAATGCTGAAAAACAAAGTAGTTCATCTTTCGACTATCCATGGCAAAACATTTGAAATCCCACCCATCTTCTCTCAATAGGAAAACTGTAATTTTTATTGCAAAAGGAAATAGTTTTTCTTACAACAACCTTCCAGTCTTACTGGGGAAAAAAGCCCTTTTCCTCTCTACCTTTCCTACTTTTATACAAAAAAGGTAAAAAATGGTTGGGCTGCCCAAAGTGGCCTTTGGGCTTCCCAACCCTTTGTTTTCCCAACGCTACATTTTTCCAAAAAGGCTTTTACAAATTATTAAATAAATTACAAAATTGACCGGTCCTCTATGAGGAGGGTCCCACTTGACTTTCTAGGAACTTCTTCCACGCTGCTGCTTCAGTAGCAAGGCCTTCAAAAGCGCATGGCTCCAGGAACTGAACGTTTATGTCAAACTTTTCGACTTGGTTCCTGATGGCCTCGATTCTTGCTGGGCTCAGTCGTAGCTAATCTTCTAAAAACTGTAGGCTAACGGCTACGTGGATTATTTCATTCTTCAGCACTTGGTCATCAATGGCTTTCACCTGCTGCGTTCTGGCCTCCGCCTCTTGATATCTTTGTTGCAATATTTCCAGAAAGGCTTCATGATCCGGGAACCCCTCCAGCCTGTGCTCAGCCTCTGTTTGACATTGGTTGTACGTGTTCAGGAGCCTTCTGAAATACTCTGAGCATGCTCCCTACGTCTTTTTTATTGCTTTCTTAAAGTCTTCCACAGCACTGATGGCAAACTCTACTAGGCTGTGATATCTCCTGAGGATTTGATGATCTTTGGCTGGTAGTTCTCCTGGAAAATCAGCATCATCTTCTGGTCTTTCCATTCTGGCGTTCAAGACCTCAAGAACATCTTGGGACCTGTCTACGAAATAGGAGGAAGTTTCTATGATCTCCTCTAACCTGCTGTCCATCTGAAGAACTTTGCATCTTTCTTCTTCCAGAGCAGTCTGCAGCTGCATCATTTTAGCCTTTTGTGCTAGGATATATTCTTTAAATGGCTGCAGATTGACTTGTTGTTCCTTTGCTATCTCCAGTTCAGCAGTCAGAGAAGTCAGCTGCTCTTTCAGTTCTTTGGTGTATTCAGTATTGGACTCATAGATGATAGTCTGTTGTGCCTCTAGGTCCTCCACCTTCGCCCTCAATTGTTCCTTCTCATTCTTCAGATCTTGAACTTTCTATTGCACCTTTTCTAGAGCCTCTTGTGTTGTTCCCTTGGCTTGGATCTCCACCTGAAGGACGTGGATTTCACCCTTCATGGATTCCATTTCCCTTAGCACATGTTCATACTTCCTCATAAGTCTGCTACCCTCTCCTCTTTCTTGTCTCAGTGTGTCTTTTAGCTGAGCAGTGGTCTTTTTAGCTGAATCTAATTCAAACATCACCTTCTTTATGTTATCAACGGAGGCATCAATTAGTGCAGCCCCAGCTCTTATCTTGAACATAGGGTCTTTGTCTGTCCCTAGCATGACTGCTGTATCTGTGACCATTTTCCCTGATAGATCTTTCGCCTCCACCTTCTTTTCCGTCCTCCTCATTATTCTTTTAGTGGTCCTTTCATAATATACAATACTGAAATCAAGGACTTCTTCCCCTTTCTTCTGGATGAAAGGAACTATTTGGAGCATAGGGGTTACAGGAGTGCTAGCAGTAGGTACTTGAAGGATTTGCACCTCAAGGTTTTCCTCTTCCTGACTCTGCCCTGTTGGTGTTTCAGAGGCTGATTGTTGTGTTAACTTTATCTTTTCAGCCTCCTTCCCTTGGAGCTCTTCATTTAGTTTTCTCTGTGCTTCTTCGGCTGCTTGCCTTGCTGCCCCTTCTGTTTCTTTGGCTGCTTCTTTTGCTAGTTCAGCTGCTTCCTGGGCAGCTTTCCTTTTCTCTTCTTCTCCCTTCTACAGCCACTCTGCAGCCTCATTTTCCAGCCTCTGAGCTTCCTCCATTATCCTTTTGGATGCTTCTTCAACTCTGGCTTGTTCAGCTTTGGCCTGCTCTGCCCCTTTTCCACCTTTGGTGGGGTTCTTTGGTTTGAATCTTCTGCTGAGTGCCGTCATGTTTGGAGCTCTCTGAAAAACAGATTCATCCTCATCATAACGATGGGAATATTTAAAGAACACTTTATGCTTCTTGCAGTGCTCAACCACTTTACCAAGAGTGTCATTGCACCGGAAAGGCATCTCCCCAAAATGGAACTTCACGAGATCTTCTATGAACTCGGCAGCTTGTTTCACATTAGCGAATCTGCAGCTACCTAACTTGAAAGGTAAAGGGGGATATGCAGCCTTCTTATGCTGCAACAGGAAATGACCATCTCCGTCAATGAACACTTGTTTGACCACCTCTTTATGGATTATATAATCCGTTGCATACTTTGGCAGTAGATAAGGTGTCTTTGAGCCTCCATACATTCTAAGATACATACCATTGTCTGTCAAGAAATAATCTCCATACTCCTCTATTACCTGCATAGCATCTTCCGACATGCAGTCACATTCCTTCTGGAAGATAAGCTTGTATAGTGGCATAATGAAATGCTGACATACTTCTCTGTAATAACTGTGGTACTGATGAGCCCACATTGGTTTGTAAGCTGCATATACAGGCGTTCTCTCCCTGTCCCAGGCACACTTGAGGCCGGGGAAAAGATGGTTACATAGTATGCAGTCTATCAAAATTGAACTCATATAGAATTCAGATTTCTTCCAGGCTTCTCCTCCTCCCAAGGCTGCAGCTACGTAAGAAGAGAGACTACTTGATACGAGGCTGGCCTAGTTGAATATTGTTCCTTGGGTTTCCACATGGAACATAATGGGGACCCATTCAAATTTGAAGAGTCTACCACTGGCTCTACCAAAGATCCTGTTTAGCATCAGAGCTACAAATCTATAAGGAGCTCTTAAGCTCACTGTATCATAATCCTCGGTTGCTCTGTGTCGATAGAGTTTTCCTGGCAAGAGCATTCTCTTCAGGGTTTCCACCAAATCCATCCTGAGTTTATCCAACCAATCATTTGACAGGAATATTTGAGGCTCTGGCAGGTGGTAAGCCAGCGCCACATACCCTGGGCTAAATGCAGCATAGCCCTGACCTTCGACATTTCCTATAAGCATTGTGTCGCTGTTTGTGTGGGGCAGAATCCATCTCATAACATCAGCGCATGGGAACAGCTCTGGTCTGGTAGCCACCTTCATGATGGCAGATTTCTCTATGTTGGCATAAATGGGCTCCTCTTCGAGACCCATGTCCGAGACTTCCCTACAGGAAATCAGTCTGTATACCTCATCCCATTTATACTCAGGCTCAACACCCGAGACACATTGGGTGTCCTCATATATATATTCTGTCTATGTGACGACCTCTATTTTTTATTATTCTTTGACCATAGGGGCCTTCTTTTTCTGCCTTTTGGACATGGTAAGTTCTTCCTGCCATGTATAACATTATGACATTAAGCAATTCGAATTTGCGAACATTGTGCAGTAGTTTATTCATTCTCAAGTGTATTATGACTGTAATGAAATTAAGACATAAGCCCTTCAGGCTGAAGAATTGAACTAGCATGCAATACTATGCAATGTGCTATTCTCATATGTCTAGTATGATAATAATCTGGGCAACAAACACATGCATTGCACAGCTCTATAATGCCTTGAGACTAGGGTGCAATATTTCATGACTTGATTTATGTGAAGCATACACAGTTCTGAACAATCTACCACTGTTGCATAATATCAAGATTATCAACTATGTTTGAGATGACATTAAATCTAAACCATTATGTGACATGCCATTTTCCCAAGATAGCAATACATTGAAGCAAAATATGTACATCATATGCAGAGTGCCATTTAAAGTGAAAGCAGGCCTAGAAACCAATGCATGTATGCATAACCAAAGCATGCCCTGATTATCAGAACTACTAGCATTAACAGACTCAGTCCTGGGCAATATAATGAGCAATGTCTTCCTGCTATATGATACGAAAACTTGATCAATCATCACTGGGTTGTCATTAAATCTACATTATTTCTCAGTACGCCACTTCTCTCATGAAAATAACTCATAAAGCACAAGTATGAATCATAAACACAAGGTGCAAATGTAACTGTCCACAATTCAAATATTTCAACGACATGGCTTTATCAAGGATAAAGACTGCAATAGCTTATGCGTCTCGCGGAAAAGTAGTTACATCGGTGCGGCTAGATACTGCGGGCATCAACAACAATTTTTTGCACACGGCGCTCCCACCAGTGCCAACATCCATGCTACCTCCAAATCGTAAATAATATAGCGGCACAACACTAGGGTTTCAAACAGCTAAAAAACGACGGACTGCGTGGGATGGTGTGGGCAGAGGTTGGGGTTCGAAACCTGGTAAACGGGAAAATAAACAGTGGAGGAAACATTCGATCACAAGAAAACCACCGTGAAACCTCTCCATGGGCCTCATTATCACAAAGGAACAATCAGGTGCAGGCGGCATAACGGCCGCCCGCACCGCGCCTTCATCCACTATGCGCGGGGAGACCCAAAACGGCCGAGGCCAAAAGATACTACGCGGGCTCTATAAAGAAAAAATGACTCCCCCCCCTCTAACGGCAAACTGCTATCCCAACCGGCAATTTTCAAAACGTAGGCGCACCATGCGAGGGGAAACGACTATGGCAACCCTAGCCGCGGGTGAAAACTCCGTGTGCGAGCGAAAAAAGGGACTATGGGGACATAATCCTAGCAATACCCCAACCGCAGCAAAAATCACCCAATCAAAACCTTGAAGAGCACGAGGCAGGGCGGTAAAGATCCTACCTGGCAGTTATGCGCAGCTGATGAGGCGACAACGGTTGAGCTTCCAACCGACACCTGGACGCGGGTACAAGCACGGAGCTCCACAAGATTCGCAGGTTTTACAGTGCGGTGAGGATAACGACAGCTCGGGTGCAAAAACAACAATAAAACATCCAAAACCCTTGCCCCTGCATATATAAAATATCTGCACGTGCGAGAGCTCTAAGTCGGCCGCGAAACCAAACCGGAGTCGGACGGCTAGAACACCGGACCCTCCGCAATGGCGGACAGTCCCCAGCATCAATTCACCCGCAACGGTGAAATACAAAGCAGGTAAACAAAAGATCGGTCGTCGGAAGGAACCGGGATCGGAGGCCAGCAACTCGGACTCCTTCGCAACGGCGGGTGTGCAACGTTCGTAACCCACATCGGCCACCCAGAGAATCTGCATCGAAAGATCAAAACTCGGACACGCCCGCAACGGCGGAGGGAAAAGAAGCTAAAAAGCTCCAATACACACAGATCGACGAGAAAACGGAACCTCAGAACCCCAAATGGCCCACAATGGTGGAGGGAAAAGAAGCTAAAAAGCTCCGATACACACGGATCGGCGAGAAAACGGAACCTCAGAACCCCAAATGGCCCACAACGGTGGAGACCAAAACCATAGCCCATCCGCAACGTCAGCCAAGGAGATACTCATCCCCTCCCAACTCAGAACAAAATTCCACCCGCAACAGCGAAGAATCATCAACCACCCGCAACGGTGAAATACAAAGTAGGAATCCTCCGTAACGGAGAGAAGAACAAATGACTCAACTCCCGATGCAAAACGACTTCACAGATATGCAAAAAGCAACGATGAGCTTGATAATGGAAGGGATCATTTTAAAGCCTTAAAGGAGCAAAACAGATCGATTAATACCAATTCAAAGTGCTGTAAAACATTCCAAAAATCCATAGACCAAAAGTCACCAGACTGAAACAGGAAGAAAACCAACTTATTCAAAGTAAAGGAGGGTCCTAAATTTTTTTAGAATTTTAGGAAATTGTTGCAGGTGCAACAATTGGCGACTACCTGATGAACCCCAGATCTTTGAATTAACTCTCTCTCCCAACTTAAGACTATCTGAATAAAATCGAAATCTTCTAGATGTCTATATTCCTAAGCAAGGCAACTTATGCTCTAAATTACTTAGAAGAAGCCCATTTTTCAGGAGAAGGTAACATCAGCAGTATTTCAGGTCTGAATAACTCTTTTGAGGCCAAATGGATGAGGTTTATTTTCCCTACCCTTGGGCAGCTATAGCTTAGACACCACAGGACTGTGACAGAGGGAAACAATATTATCCTTTTGCTCCTCATTCCCATGCCAATTTGCACTTTTGTGCCTTCTAGAACTTTAGTTCTATTGATATGAGTCTTCCTGTAGGCCTTTCTTACTGAATTTTAATTCAAAATCCTCTATCCCATAGTGTCCTTTTGTGTGAATGATATATTTCATACTTCAATTCACGGACGGAGAGGATCTTGTGGCCATTTGGTACTTAATGCTTTGAGATTAATACTCTTTCAAGTTTCGCTTTGAGATGTCTTGCTTCTTTTAGGAGTTTTGGCTCTTAATACCTTTCAGCCTTTTCTTGTACTTTATGGCATGGGATCATTTATATATGATAAACTGTTCCACTCTGCTTCCTTTCCATGGGTCTTTTTGCTGCCACTCCCTTGGGTATTTAAGATGTGAAATAGATGGAGCCTCGAAATAGTACTTCAGACCCTTTCCACTTCTGAGTTATTTACAGGGATTAAGTAAGACTTCAAATGAATGCTCTGCCAGTTAGGAATACGGTTACCAGAAGACATTCTATATTTTTAAGCATAGTATTTCAGTCAAGATTTTAGTTATTAAAGAACCCTGATGTTTCCACTCGAACCAAAAGTTTTCCTCTTTATTCAAAATCAAAAGGAAAACTAGCAAAATACTATAAAGAAAACAACAGCAAAGCAAGTAATTAAAAGAAAGAAACCTCAAAGTACTAAAATAAGAAAACAACATAAGCAACAAAGCAATTTATTTATGCACAAAAGAAAACAAAACTTGCCCATTCCTGAAAAATTATAAAATTAAAAGAACTGAGGAATGAGTTGGATTTAGACATGGATTGCCTAACCATGGTCAAACTGTGTTGTTATTGAAATGGAACCCATATCTAAGATCTTGCAGTCACTTCTTTCATCCTGAGGGAGTTGGAGGAGCTCAGGCTGAGTGCCTGTCATAGGACTGGCCCTTTTTGAGGTATGATGCTCTAGCTTAAGCTCAGTGAGATAGTTTCCCAGGATAGAATCAGCAGACTCATTTCCTTCTCCTAACTTAGTGATAGTATACTTCATATATGGTTCTCTCAGAATTTTTATATGACTTGGGGAACCCTTGAGAGGCAACCACAGATGAGACCAATCTCGGTTGAGAATGAGCCCATATCCCCTTGGTATATCAGCTACCATAATGTCAATAAATTGACATATTTTGTTGTTTGCAGCCAAACGAATGAGGACATTCTTCATTTCACCCACCACCTTGACTCCTGTGTGATCTAATTGCATTACTTCAAGAGGCGTGGACTCTAGCTATCCATTAATCCTTTTACAAATATCAAGGGGCATCACATTTACTGCTACTCCAGAGTCTACTAAGCAATTATGCACATTGTAATTCAGCATCTCTAGAGTCAAAAGAAAAGGAGGGGTGTCAAGGTTTTCTTTCCAACCTGGTTCTTGGTCTTCTTTTCCTAGTTGGTTTTGAATAGGTATGTCCTTTTCTAGCTCTTGAGTTTCATCAGAGTTTTTTCCACTAACCCCTATCTTTTCTTCTACAGGATCGACAGTCTCAATGGTTGGTTCTGTCCTCGGGTTGAGGGTATTGTTCTGATGCGCTTTTCCCTCGTCCAGCTTCTTAACATTCTCCTGCAAACTATTGTCCTTAGAAATCATTGTATTGTCTTGGCTTGTGACAACTTTGTCCTTTCTAGTTATGGGTGTGCATTCATATTTAGGAGTGTCATCTCCAATGTTAAACAGTGAAATACCATTCCATGAGAACATAGTATCATCCCCTGGTTTGCTTAGGATCTGTTTCTCCTTTTCTTCCTCACCACTGTCCCTAATCAATTTAGGATCTAACAACTTGTTCATTACCAATGTCATTGAATGTAACCATTGAGGACACTTCTTCTCAGAATGAGGTTGTTGATGAAAAGTACAGAAATTATCCCTTCCTATTTCTGTTATGTTTATTGATGCCAAATTAGGAGGTGGGACTTGCCATTGGTTGTTATCTTCCTTTTTTGGATAGTGTAGCTTATTGGTTTTCTGAATGTCACTCTCCTTTTCCAGATCTACAATTCGGTTGGACATTTTCTGAAGCACTTTCATCATCTCATGATAATCATGTGGTTGATCTTCTCTAGATTTAAACAGTAGTGATTTTCTTCTTACAGTGGTCTTCTCTTCAAGTGAGTCAGGATAGTCTTCTACACTCTCACTTTCAGCCTCTACCCTCTCAGCATCTTGATAAGTCTCTACCAGTGTAGGCTTGACTTTCATCTTGGCAAACATGGCCAGCTTAGGTCCTAAGGCTGAGGTATAATACTCAATCAAGACTTTATCTGAAGGTCTGTCCACAGCGGAAATTTTTTTTAAGTACAGTGAAAATTTCTGAGTGAACTTATGTACCTTTTCATTCCTCTCTTTTCTTAACAAACCAAGCCCTTTCATCAACGAGGCATGTGTCTTCTGAGTTTTGTATCTACTTCTGAAAACCCTCTCAAAGGTGTCCCAATCCGAAATGGAATTTCCAGGTAGACCAAAGTACCAAGATGCTGCTGCCCCTTTCAGAGTGTGTGGAAAAAGTCTACAAACCACATCTTCATACTCCCCGGCCCTTAGCCCTTCTAATGCTAGGTAGAAGCTTTGAAGGTGATCATCTACAACAATATTTTCCACAAGGTCAAACTTGGGCAAAAGCTTGTCAAAGGTTTGAGGAAGGTTATGCAAAGGAGGAGTTAGGTTTAGAGGTGACCTAGCTATCCATGCTGGCACAGGATTGAGTTGGTTACCAGCCATAAGCAAAGGCAAACGAATGCGATGCTAGGAAAAACAGGCCTTCAAGGATAGTACCAGAAACTGCGAACACTTGGGTTAGGTTGAAAGCTTCAAACATCTGCTGGTAGGAGTCTCGGGAAACTACGTTCTACGGCCAGCCTTTACTGGCGGCCCTCCTTCTAGCGCCAAAACTGTTGGGGGGCCTGGAAATTTGCAGGCGACAATAGTAAGGGATTCTCCCCAATCAACGTTCCCAACTAGCCCGTTGACTGTTTGGTATAGGGAATCCATCCGGTTTTATGGTTCGGCTACCATAGGTCAAACTAACAACAAGGGTTTACCGGTTGCGGCCCAGTCCACCGGAATTTGTATTTTTGACTTAAGAATGATATGCAAGAATCTAACTAAACATGCAGGGTGGTGAAGGATGCGGGGAGCAGTCACAATGTGATGCGCAGGTTCTTACCTATCGTCTTAGGCTCACCAGCACCAGAATCACACATGCATCTATGCACTGACCTAGCTATCTTCCTATCTATTTATCTCTATCTACCTATCCCCAGGGAGCCAAATTATATTTAATAAATTGGAGCAATGCGGGTGTGCACACATGATAAAAGCAATTACAGATAGCTGACATTTACTTTTACAGGCATGAACAATGAAAGATATTTCCACAACTAGCTAACCAATTTTTTCGTAATAAGCATGCATTACTCATGGTGGTTATTCCATAAAATAAATCAGAAATCATTTAAACAAGACATAGGTCATGAGTTAGAACGATCTCACGATTCACGGATACAATGCTGAAAAACAAAGTAGTTCATCTTTCGACTATCCATGGCAAAACATTTGAAATCCCACCCATCTTCTTTCAACAGGCAAACTGTAATTTTTATTGCAAAAGGAAATAGTTCTTCTTACAACAACTTTCCAGTCTTATTGGGGAAAAAATCCCTTTTCCTCTATACCTTTCCTACTTTTATACAAAAAAGGTAAAAAATGGTTGGGCTGCCCAAAGTGGCCTTTGGGCTTCCCAATCCTTTGTTTTCCCAACGCTTCATTTTTCCAAAAAGGCTTTTACAAATTATTAAATAAATTACAAAATTGACCGGTCCTCTATGATGAGGGTCCCACTTGAATTTCTAGGAACTTCTTCCACGCTGCTGCTTCAGTAGCAAGGCCTTCAAAAGCGCATGGCTCCAGGAACTGAACGTTTATGTCAAACTTCTCGACTTGGTTCCTGATGGCCTCAATTCTTGCTGGGCTTAGCCATAGCTGATCTTTTAAAAACTGTAGGCTAATGGCTGCGTGGCTTATTTCATTCTTCAGCACTTGGTCATCAATGGCTTTCACCTACTGCGTTCTGGCCTCCGCCTCTTGATATCTTTGTTGCAATATTTGAATAAAGGATTCATGATCCGGGAACCCCTCCAGCCTGTGCTCAGCCTCTGTTTGACATAGGTTGTACGTGTTCAGGGGCCTTTTGAAATACTCTGAGCATGCTCCCTGTGTCTTTTTTATAGCTTTCTTAAAGTCTTCCGCAGTACTGATGGCAAACTCTACTAGGCTGTGATCTCTCCTGAGGGTTTGATGATCTTTGGCTGGTAGTTCTCCTGGAATCTCGGCATCATCTTTTGGTCTTGCCATTCTGGCGTTCAATACCTCAAGAACATCTTGGGACCTGTCTACGAAATAGGAGGAAGTTTCTATGATCTCCTCTAACCTGCTGTCCATCTGAAGAACTTTGCATCTTTTTTCTTCCAGAGCAGTTTGCAGCTGCATCATTTTAGCATTTTGTGCTAGGATATATTCTTTAAATGGCTGCAGATTGACTTGATGTTCCTTTGCTGTCTCTAGTTCTGCAGTCAGAGAAGCCAGCTGCTCTTTCAGTTCTTTGGTGTATTCAGTATTGGACTCCTAGATGATAGTCTGCTGTGCCTCTAGGTCCTCTTCCTTCGCCCTCAATTGTTCCTTCTCATTCTTCAGATCTTGAACTTCCTGTTGCACCTTTTCTAGAGCCTCTTGTGCTGTTCCCTTGGCTTGGATCTCCACCTGAAGGACGTGGCTTTCACCCTTTGTGGATTCCATTTCCCTTAGCACGTGTTCATACTTCCTCTTAAGTCTGCTACCCTCTCCTCTTTCTTGTCTCAGTGTGTCTTTTAGTTGAGCAGTGGTCTTTTTAGCTGACTCTAATTCAAACATCACCTTCTTTATGTTATCAGCGGAGGCATCAATTAGTGCAGCCCCGGCTCTTATCATGAACATAGGGTCTTTGTCTGTCCCTAGCATGACTGCTGTATCTGTGACCATTTTCCCTGATTGATCTTTCGCCTCCACCTTCTTTTCCATCCTCCTCATTGTTCTTTTAGTGGTCCTGTCATATAATATAGTACTGAAATCAGGGACTTCTTCCCCTTTCTTCTGGACGAAAGGCACTATTTGGAGCATAGGGGTTACAGGAGTGCTAGCAGTAGGTACTTGAAGGATTTGCACCTCAGGGTTTTCCTCTTCCTAACTCTTCCCTGTTGGTGTTTTAGAGGCTGACTATTGTGTTAACTTTATCTTTTCAGCCTCCTGCCCTTGGAGCTCTTCATTTAGTTTTCTCTGTGCTTCTTCGGCTGCTTGCCTGGCTGCCTCTTCTATTTCTTTGGCTGCTTCTTTTGCTAGTTCAGCTGCTTCCTGGGCAACTTTCCTTTTCTCTTCTCCTCCCTTCTGCAGCCACTCTGCAGCCTCATTTTCCAGCCTCTGAGCTTCCTCTCTTATCCTTTTGGCTGCTTCTTCAACTCTGGCTTGTTCAGCTTTGGCCTGCTCTGCCCCTTTTCCACCTTTGGTGGGGTTCTTTGGTTTGAATCTTCTGTTGAGTGCCGTCATGTTTGGAGCTCTCCGAAAAATAGATTCATCCTTATCATAATGATGGGAATATTCAAAGAACACTTTATGCTTCTTGCAGTGCTCATCCACTTTACCAAGAGTGTCATTGCGCCGGAAAGGCATCTCCCCAAAATGGAACTTCCCTAGATCTTCTATGAATTCGGCAGCTTGTTTCACATTGGTGAATCTGTAGCTACCTAAATTGAAAGGTAAAGGGGGATATGCATCCTTCTTATGCTGGAACAGGAAATGACCAACTCCATCAATGAACAATTGTCTGACCGCCTCTTTATGGATTATATAATCCGTTGCATACTTTGGCAGTAGATAAGGTGTCTTTGAGCCTCCATACATTATAAGATACATACCATTGTCTGTCAAGAAATAATGTCCATACTCCTCTATTACCTGCATAGCATCTTCCAACATGCAGTCGCATTCCTTCCGAAGATAAGCTTGTATAGTGGCATAATGAAATGCTCACATACTTCTCTGTAATAACTGTGGTACTGATGAGCCCACAGTGGTTTGTAAGCTGCATATACATGCATTCTCTCCCTATCCCAGGCACACTTGAGGTTGGGGAAAAGCTGGTTACATAGTATGTAGTCTACCAAAATTAAACTCATATAGAATTCAGATTTCTTCCAGGCTTCTCCTCCTCCCAAGGCTGCAGCTACGCAAGAAGAGAGACTAATTGATACAAGGCTGGCCCAGTTGAAGATTGTTCCTTGGGTCGCCACATGGAACATAATGGGGACCCATTCAAATTTGAAGAGTCTACCACTGGCTCTACCAAATATCCTATTTAGCATCAGAGCTACAAATCTATAAGGAGCTGTTAAGCTCGCTGTATCATAATCCTCGGTTGCTCTGTGTCGATAGAGCTTTCCTGGCAAGAGCATTCTCTTCAGGGTTTCCACCAAATCCATCCTGAGGTTATCCAACCAATCATTTGACAGGAAGATTTGAGGCTCTGGTAGGTGGTAAGCCAGCGCCACATACCCTGGGCTAAATGCAGCATAGCCCTGACCTTCGACATTTCCTATAAGCATTGTGTTGCTGTTTGTGTGGGGCAGATTCCATCTCATAACATCAGAGCATGGGAACAACTCTGGTCTGGTAGCCACCTTCATGATGGCGGATTTCTCTATGTTGGCATAAATGGGCTCCTCTTCGAGACCCATGTTCGGGACTTCCCTGCGGGAAATCAATCTATATACCTCATCCCATTTATACTTAGGCTCAACATCTGAGACACATTGGGTGTCCTCATATATATATTATGTCTGTGTGACGACCTCTATTGTTGATTGTTCTTCGACCATAGGGGCCTTCTTTTTTTGCCTTTTGGACATGGTAAGTTCTTCCTGCCATGTATAACATTATGACATTAAGCAATTCGAATTTGCGAACATTGTGCAGCAGTTTATTCATTCTCAAGTGTATTATGACTGTAATGAAATTAAGACATAAGCCCTTCAGGCTGAAGAATTGAACTAGCATGCAATACTGTGCAATGTGCTATTCTCCTATGTCTAGTATGATAATAATCTGGGAAACAAACGCATGCATTGCATAGCTCTATAATGCCTTGAGACTAGGGTGCAATATTTCATGACTTGATTTATGTGAAGCATACATAGTTCTGAACAATCTACCACTGTTGCATAATATCAAGCTTATCAACTATGTTTGAGACATCATTAAATCTACACCATTATGTGACATGCCATTTTCCCAAGATAGCAATACATTGAAGCAAAATATGTACATCATATGCAGAGTGCCATTTAAAGTGAAAGCAGGCCTAGAACCAATGCATGTATGCATAACCAAAGCATGCCCTGATTATCAGAACTACTAGCATTAACAGACTCAGTCCTGGGCAATATAATGAGCAATGTCTTCCTGCTGTATGATACTAAAACTTGATCAATCATCACTGGGCTGTCATTAAATATACATTATTTCTCAGTACGCCACTTCTCTCATGAAAATAACTCATAAAGCACAAGTATGAATCATAAACGCAAGGTGCAAATGTAAGTATACACAATTCAAATATTTCGACGACATGGCTTTATCAAGGATAAAGACTGCAATAGCCTATGTGGCTCACGGAAAAGTAGTTACATCGGTGCGGCTAGATACTCCGGGCTTCAACAAAAAAAAATTTCACACAGCGCTCCCACCAGTGCCAACATCCATGCTACCTCCAAATCGTAAATAATATAGCGGCACAGCCCTAGGGTTTCAAACAGCTAAAAAACGACGGATTGCATGGGATGGCGTGGGAAGAGGTTGGGGTTCGAAACCTGGTAAACAGGAAAATCAACAGTAGAGGAAAGATTCGATCACAAGAAAACCACCGTGAAACCTCTCCATGGGACTCATTATCACAAAGGAACAACCAGGTGCAGGCGGCATAACGACCACCTACACCACGCCTTCATCCACTGTGCGCGGGGCGAACCAAAACGGCCGAGGTCAAAAGATACTACGTGGGCTCTATAAAGAAAAAAAGACTCCCCCCCTATAACCGCAAACTGCTATCCCAATCGGTAATTTTCAAAATGTAGGCGCACCACGCGAGGGGAAACGACTATGGAAACCCTAGCCGCGGGTGAAAACTCCATGTGCGAGCGAAAAAAGGGACTATGGGGACATAATCCTAGCAATACCCCAACCGCAGCAAAAATCACCCTATCAAAACCTTGAAGAGCACGACGCAGGGCGGTAAAGATCCTACCTGGCAGTGATGCGCAGCTAATGAGGCGACAACGGTTGAGCTTCCAACCGACACCTGGACGCGGGTACAAGCACGGAGCTCCACAAGATTCGCAGGGTCGATAGCGTGGCGAGGATAACGACAGATCGGGTGCAAAAACAACAATAAAACATCCAAAACCCCTGTCCCTGCATATATAAAAGATCCACACGTGTGAGAGCTCTAAGTCGGCCGCGAAACCAAACCGGAGTCGGACGGCTAGAACCCCGGACCCTCCGCAATGGTGGACAGTCCCCAGCATCAATTCACCCACAACGGTGAAATAAAAAGCAGGTAAAAAAAATATCGGGCGTCGACGGGAACCGGGATCGGAGGCCGGCAACTCGGACTCCTTCGCAATGGAGGGCGTGCAACGTTCATAACCCACATCGGCCACCCAGAGAATCTGCATCAAAAGATCGGAACTTGAACACGCCCGCAACAGAGGAGGGAAAAGAAGCTAAAAAGCTCCGATACACACGGATCGGCGAGAAAACGGAACCTCAGAACCCCAAATGGCCCGCAACGGCGGAGGGAAAAGAAGCTAAAAAGCTCCGATACACATGGATCAGCGAGAAAACGGAACCTCAGAACCCCAAATGGCCCGCAACGGCGGAGACCAAAACAATAGCCCATCCGCAACGTTGGCCAAGGAGATACTCATCCCCTCCTGACTCAGAACAAAAGTCCACCCGCAACAGCGAAGAATCGTCAAACACCCGCAACGGTGAAATACAAAGCAGGAATCCTCCGCAATGGTGGGAAGAACAAATGACTCAACTCCTGATGCAAAACGACTTCACAGATATGCAAAAAGCAACAATGAGCTTGATAATGGAAGGGATCATTTTAAAGCCTTAAAGGAGCAAAACAGATCGATTAATACCAATTCAAAGTGCTATAAAAGATTCCAAAAATCCATAGACCAAAAGTCACCAGACTGAAACAGGAAGAAAACCAACTTATTCAAAGTAAAGGAGGGTCCTAAATTTTTTTATAATTTTGGGAAATTGTTGCAGGTGCAACACTCCCATACACTACAAGCAGAGGTACGTAACCAATTATAGTGGCCCTCAGCTTCAACGCATATAGCGACCATGCTATCCAACCCCTACCTGGCCAGGACACCTGCAAAATAACCTCTACGAATACCCCCTCGGTAAACTAGGTAAGGAAACTAAGGTCACCTCTATATAATCAATGCTCAGGCGGATAGTCGCAGGCAATATTGACCATATGGAGAGGGTAGTAAAGCCCGAAACTCTCGAAAGAACCCCCAGATACGAATACAGTCCTGGAAATATCTCTGGTGCTACTCAGTTAAAACCACGGGCCATCCCAATCATAACCGCTCACACTGGCTCGTGCTTATATCCTGTGTAAGAGGAGGATCCTAAGAAACACTAATTATATAAAGGATTTCACACTCTCACCTGGATAGACACCTAATTGTTTTGTTTAGTGGTCTTGGAGAATGGACTCACAATTAACTATTCCATGACCCTAAAACCTAGTCTTGTTGGTGCACCCTAAAAAAGAAAAGAGTGTAATTCATTTTATTATGTGTTGATTTTAATTGGATTTATTACTCAAATGGTAAATGGATGTGCAACTAATGACGTTATGACACAACAAGAAGTAAAATGCACACCTAACAATCAATGCAAATGCACTGTGTGGAATGAAAAACAGGGTATGCTACTACGTGAAGTGCAAAATCTTTCCTTCAATGTATATGCAATCATTTCCTATATGAAAATATGACTAATATTTACCAAGCAAACCTAATGCAAGTACCATGCTAATGCAAAATGCAAACAATGCATAACAATGCAAAAAAGCAAAATGTTTTTGTATTTTTTACTTAAATGAGATAATAAGCAAAAGTATGACTCTACAACCCTCAGACTCTACAAGCACCCACAAATAGTAGCCAAGCAAAGCACCAAGGTGAAAGAGACATAATGCACTAATCCATAAACAAAAAATAGAAAATGAAATGACAAGAACATTTTTCAAAAATCAAATAAAAAAGAGTCTCTGGTCAGAAACAGAGGGGAGATACAGCCTCCAGAAGCATCAAAGAAGACTCAGAAATCACCAAAACTCACCCAACAACACTTAATCTTCCCTAAAAAGTAGAAAATCAGGGCATACACGATTGTTCTCAGCAAACTTGCATACATACGTCACTATTCCAGGAAAACCCGCGTGTACACGAGACTATGAAAGAAAAAACCACATACAAGAAGAAAAATATAGAAAAATAAGGTACATGGACAAACTTAGACAAAATTTACTTCTCCAGAATACTAATCAGTAATCATGCCCCCATACCCGACATAGAAACAAGGAAATGAGAGCAATAGAAGCACATTGAATGACGAAAACCCCCAAAGAAAAACAACTAGGAACCTCTGCAGCAGAGTCACCAATTTTGTTACAAAGAAAACTTCCTATGCCTTGGGGTGTACCACAATAGAAAACGAAACCGTAGAAATCAATCCCTTCCCAATATTCAAGAGAAATATAACATCTAACACTAAAGGATCTCGAAATATACCTTATTTTGGATGGTCGTAGTAGATCCCCGTTGAGCATTTTCCAATCCTACTTGCTTTAGCAATTTACTCTCAACACCAGTAAACAAGGAAAGCATGTTATATGATATAGTGTTAGGACTACTCTAGCATATATAATCAATGATACATAAGCAATTAAACACATCCATGGATTCAATATTCATTTAAATGCACATCACTAGACAGGAAAATATATTTCTATTAAATAAATCAGAGATTACATAAGTGACAACCTCTGTCGGCACGTCTGCGAACCAGAGAAACTGAGTCCTCCACCTCGGTCTCCACCACCTCAATCATCCATCTCTCGATAGCAAGCTCATAAGAAAAGGCAAGCTTGGGAATACCACAAAGTGCTTCAAGGGACAAAAGGGATTCTTTTTGGTTTTTTTATTTTTTTACTATCTGACTATTTGGTTTTTTTATTTTTTTTGGGACTTTTTTAGATACTTTGAAAAGCTTGAAAAATAATAAAAGTGCTTTAAAGTTACAAATCTAGGAGGAGACGAGTGTCAAGGGGAAAAAAAACTAGTTCAAAGCAGCGGAACATACCTATGCTCAATGCAAGGAGACATGTGCAATATAACGACACTAAGGGGAAAGTCTCCTCCTAGAGAAAATGGGAAATCAAGCTGCAAAATATATATATAAAAGGCTCTGCTTGGCTAGACATGAAACAAGCTCAGGCTATATGGATGATAATAAAAGTCAGGGAAGCCATCCTAAGGCTCAATAAGGAAAGCAAAACTCATGATAATGCATTTACAACTTGACATATAGAAGGGAGTCCCGGGGGAATGGCCAGCATAAAGTTCAAGAGGAGTATGAAGCTCTTGCTCAAGTACATGGCAGGACTAAAAGGGACTCCCAGACCTAAGAGAGGACTCACAGCATGGGTACCAAATGCAAAAGGGGGCTAACTAGGATACCCATGTATAGGAAAGCTCTACCATTCACATAGTACCATTTCTAACAACAACATGAAGTTTCTATGATACCATGGAATGGGTTCATATCCAAGGTTAAAATGAAATGGTCATAAGTTCATGCAAAATGCAGGCAGATATGAAATCCTAACCTATATGCCAGTTCAGAAATAATACTTGTGATAGGAAAGAATGGGTTGAAACCTCAGAGAGAGTGTACAAAAACGAGACCCTACATGACAACCATATTAGTCTAAAACAACACAAAATAGTCAATAAAAAATCCAAACTATAGGATATAGGGAGGAATGATCATGACAACTGCACCCAAAGGAAGCAATGTGGTGAACGATGGAACATAAAAAAGAAAGTAAGGTGTAGAGCCAATGTTCACGCATCCACTACCTCCCCCGTGAGGGTGACCATCGATGTAAAGACCGAGAGAAGGGAGTCAACATCCTCCACAAATGGAGTAGCGGGAGGAATGTGACCACTCCCAAATCTATGAGCACGATAAGGGGTTATGATGCCCCCAAGTCCAACACCAGCGCCCGTACTATGACCAAGGACAGGTGATAGGATACCAAGCATGTCGGAAAAAAAAGGATCCAAAATCAAGAGAACATAAATATACTTAAGTAACCATGATCCCAAAATCCCACTAGTGCACAAAGAGCACGCTCCTAAGAGAATCTATAGCCAAAATACAAGACAACAAATGGGAGGATATGTGAGCTCCCGAATGCAGCAGGTATATCTCTCCTAGGAGAGGCTCGAAGCTCCCATACACTACATGCTGAGGTACGTAACTAATTATAGTGGCCCTCAACTTCAACGCATATAGCAACTATGCTGTCCGACCCCTACCTGGCCATGACACTTGCAGAATAACCTCTGTAAATACCCCCTTGATAACCTAGGTAAGGAAAATAAGGTCACCTAGATATAATCAATGCTTAGGTGGATAGTCGCAGGCGAAATTGACCGTATGGGAAGGGTAGCAAAGCCTGGAACTCTCAAAAGAGCCCCCAGATACGAATACAATCCTAGAAATATCTCCAGTGCTACTCAGTTACAATCAGGGGTAATTCCAATCATAACCACTCACACTACCTCGTGCTTAACTAATGTGTAAGAGGAGGATCCTGAGAAGCACTAATTATATAAAGGATTTCACACTCTCACTTGGACAAACACCTAATTGTTTTGTTTAGTGGTCCTGCAGAATTGACTCACAATGAACTATTCCAAGACCCTAAAACCTAGTCTTGTTGGTGCACCCTAAAAAATAAAAGAGTGTAATTCATTTTATTATGCGTTGATTTTAATTGGCTTTATTACTCAAAGGGTAAATGGACGTGTAACTAATGACGTTATGACACAACACGAAGTAAAATTCACACCTAACAATCAATGCAAATGCACTGTGTCGAATGAAAAACAGGGTATGCTACTACGTGAAGTGCAAATTTTTTCCTTCAAATGTATATGCAATCATTTCCTATATGAAAATCTGATTAATAATCACCAACCAAACCTAATGCAAGTACCATGCTAATGCAAAATGCAAACAATGCATAACAATGCAAAAAAGAAAAATGTTTTTGTATTTTTTACTTAGATGAGATAACAAGCAAAAGTATGACTATACAACCCTCAGACTCTGCAAGCACCCAAAAATAGCATCCTAGAAAAGCACCAAGGTAAAAGAGACCTAATGCACTAATCCCAAAATAGAAAATAGAAAATGAAATGACAAGAACATTTTTCAAAAATCAAATAAAAAAGAGTCTCTGGTAAAAAACAGAGGGAAGATACAGACTCTAGAAGCATCAAAGAAGACTCAGGAATCACCCAAACTCACCCAGCAACACTTAAACTTCCTAAAAAAGAAGAAAATTAGGGCATACACGATTGTTCTCTATAAACTTGCGTGCATATGTGACTATTCCAGGAAAACCCACGTGTACACTCAACTGTGAAAGAAAAACCCGCATACAGGAAGAAAAAGATAGAAAAATAAGGTAAATGGACAAACTGAGACAAAATTTACTTCTCCAGACTACTACTGGGTAATCATGCTCCCAGATCTGACACAGAAAAAGAGAAATCAGAGCGATAGAAGCACATTGAATTTCGAAAACCCCTAAAGAAAAACAACTAGGAACCTCCCCAGCAGAGTTGCCAGTTTTGTTACGCAGAAAACTTCCTATGGCTTGGTGTGTACCACAATAGACAGAGAAACCATAGAAATCAATCCCTTCCCAATATGGAAGAGAAATACAACATCTAACAGTAAAGGATCTCAAAACATACCATATTCCAGATGGTCATAGTAGATCCCCATTGAGCTTTTTCCAATCCCGCTTGCTTTAGCAATTTACTCTCAACACCAGTAAACAGGGCAAGCATGCTATATGATACAGTGCTAGGCCTACTCTAGCATATATAATCAATGATACATAAGCAATTAAACACATTCATGGATTCAATATTCATTTAAATGCACATCACTGGACAAGAAAATATATTTCTATTAAATAAATCAGAGATTACATAAGTGATAACCTTTGTCGGCATGTTTGCAAACTGGAGAAATTGAGTCCTCCACCTAGGCCTCTACCACCTTAATCCTCTATCTCTTGATAGCAAGATCATAAGCAAAGGCAAGCTTGGGAAGAACACAAAGTGATCCAATGGAAAAAGGGATGCAGACTCAAGTATAAGCAAGCTATGCCAACAATGGACTATAGTTTTCTTTCTCTTCAATTCCTCTCCTTCAATGTATCCAAAGGGTTCCTTATATTGTGCTTTAATGGGGTAATGGAAGGTCAAATCTAAGCGATCTCGATGCATATGGGAGGCCAAGAGACAAGTGACTCAGATCCACATCAAGAAAAACTCCAAAAATATTTGTCCCTTTGCACACATCCCGATGTACACGGGTTTAAGGGTGATATCCGCATATATATGTGAGAAAGGGATTAAAAGTCACGTACAACAAATAATGGGTGTTTTTAGGGATGATGTTGGAAACATCAAAGCTACAAAAATAGTTGATGGAGTCCAAAGAGTCTGCAGAGGGACAAGGAATTCCATAAAAGTGTGATCAACCAGGTGTGGTAAAATCAGCTATAATAGTAGTATGTCCAAGTAGCGCACTATGTTCAATAGCAGCCGAATCCCCAACAACAGCAAATGGCACAGCCCTAGTATCGGTAGTAGGTAGCTCAAAATCAAGGACGATACCGCAGAGGATTTGGATTCAGAGCAAGAGGAGGTTTCTACCGTGGATGAGGATGAGGTCATGCATCAATCCAGTGTTATAAATGTGGGACATTTGGCCACTATTAGAGAGATTGTCCCCATTTGCAATGTGTGTATTACGTGGCGAATGATCATACTATTGAAAATTTTCCTAAGTTAATCGCAAGATGGCATGTCGGTAATGTTTCACTGTTACATAATTATAACTCGTTCCAGGCCCAGAATTAAATACCGAATCAACAGCAAATACAGAATCAAGGTCAGCCGCAAATTTCGGAGCAAGGGTGGCAACTGAAAAAAGGTTGTGCGTCAACAGGAGGCTGCACTGTGGAAAAAGGGCTACGACAAGGTGGTCTGCTGGGCCAAGGTTGCATGATAGGTAAAGATGGCACATCCATAGGAGGATATGTTAAGAATATAAATACAGGATTGCATGACAAGTGGTTACCTGGGATAGACTGAATGAGTCATAGTGTATGGGAGACTCCGTGATGATGATCGGATGTCATGTCAATACTTAATAACAGCTGTCAAAGAAGGAAATGACGTCATGGATGACATCATAAGTTAATGATAGAAAATATGAAAGATAGGGTGGTAGAATCAACGACATACTTAGCAATCAATGTTGTGCTTAGTACACGCACGAATGATTTAGTCATAATAATGAAACTGAGTGAGTCATGATGGAAACTCGATCAAAATTAGTGTTATAAGATGAGAAAAGGTAGTTGTATGAACCCCATTAGGCAGTGCTGCACTGAGAAAATTTGCAGAAGAATTGGGTTGGGTTGTTGAAGGATGATCCACTGTGTAAGGAAGTGGTAGTTGAAGGGGCAATGCAGACCTCCCTCGATACGGGGAAACCTATGAGTGAGAATGTTGTCTCCGCAGAAATTAATGAACAAGGATTGAGTATGCGGGTTAGTTTGGCGGAGATAGAAGTCTCTAGCGAAGTGATCCTTGGATTTGTTTCTCCTAGTCGGTCTGAGGTACCAACTCAGATGCTTACAAGGAATCCCGATGGGACCATAATTCCTTCCACATTTCACTAAGTCTGTAGGAATAAGGAACCAGGTCCTTCAGGTAGCGCCGGATGAGCCCGAAAGGACCAAGTGGACATATGTAGGATGAGCCCGACTGCAAGGAAGGACCAAGTGGACAGATGCGGGCTGAGCATGAATGCAAGGAAGGACCAAGTGGGCAGATGTGAGATGAGCCTGACTGCAATGAAGTACCAAGTGGTCAAATAAAAGGCTCCAGACTGGGCCAACAAACAATTTTTTTGAAGGACAGCAGAAAATGGAGAATGAATTCATATTCAGAGAAGTTGGATCATGTTGGCATTGACAGTTACATAATTCTAGAAGTTTGCTTAAATCCATTGCAGTTAATGTTGAAGGAAGCAATTATGGCCAAACTATGAGTAGGAAAATATGGAAACAGTCACACACTTATGCATATATGATGGTTTCTTCTCTTCAGTATCATGGAAGACACCATGGCTAGCTGACGTGGCTTGAGGACGAGCCACAAGATTGTGTTGGGGGCCTGTTGGCAAGGGTTTGGGTAAGTGAGTTGCGCAACACCGCGGAGGCTGTGCAAGCTCACGCGACACCATGCAAGTCAAAGGGAGCCTGATGGGAGTAAAATAAACCACTTTTGAATATTTTAAGAATATTTTTGTATCGGTTGACGATATTTTGTGGATATGGGTCATTAGTGGTTAAATCAGTTGAAATTTAGTTAGAAGTGGACCTTGAATGTAAAGGTGCAAGCCTATATATATAGATTAGAATTGAAATCGTAGAAATATCATGAAGAGGGGATGAGAGGTGTATGAGATGAGAATTAAGTGAGAGATTGAGTATTTTGGTGATTTGTGAGCGACTTTGTGGATTGATCTTTCTCTTGTTGTGGATAAAGAAAACTGTTGTTTTGGATCTGTTACAATGAAAGTAATATGATATGATGGATATTGAGCTCAATCACTATTGTCCTTATTCCTCTTACATATGCTGCGATGTATTTTTCTATCTTTATAGACTGCTACAATCATGTTTTATGACTGAGGAATGCAATATTGTTTCAATGTCTTTTCCTATCTTTACTTGCTGCAAAGGTTCTGTCTTATGAATGATGAATTCCATACTATTGCTGCGATATGTTAGATCTATGATTGAATGTCATATTTCCACGATGAGTAGTTGAATGCTGCGATCTATTAAATCCATGATTGAAAAGATAGATCTGTGATGAATACTATGATATCTAGATCTGATAGTTATGCTGATAAATCTATGATGCCTCTATCCTCCTCACTGCTGGAAACATGGTTCTGACAGCCCTCCCTCAAACATCTCGGGTGAGACTTCATCCACTCTGCATGTGTTGCCGGGAAGGGTAAAACCTGTCTGGGTTGGTGCTCACAGATATTGCACTGGTTGGGAGTCGACAGAGTGGGAACCCCTGTCAACGAGGATTTGTTGGTGGGTTTTCACCAACAAATACACATGAAAAATAATTTTATGATTTAGTTTAGGAACTCAATCAATGGAAGCATTATACACTCTGTAAGGATACCATCCTTCCCACTAATTTCTATGATCTTATTTTTCTCAATTATGAGTCTAAATTGTAGAAATATATGCATATATGAATTGGCATCTTACATACAATATTTGCACCAGTCATGATTAAGTATGAGAAGGGAATCATAAACAAGGTGATTGAAATTCTTATTCACCCTCCAAGACATGACTTCCATATTCTCGATATTTTGTGTGTTTCACACTAAGTTATTCCTTGATATCAAAGAAAAATGCATTCCTTGATATGTAAATTCCCCATGCTGCTATAAGAGGTAGATTTTGTTATCCTCTTTGTATGCAGGTTTCTTTGAAGGCAATTTTACCCTTCTAAACTTTGTTTGTCACAACACTTAGCTATTCTTAAAAATTCCAAGAAAGGCCCTATTTCAAAACCTCCTAGAGTAGTTCATCATGTGGAAATTGAACCCAGGTGATAGAACAATTGCACTCACAAAATTACTAATCAAACATGCAAAGTTACACACAAAGGAGACTGAAATTGGAGCATAACACTAATCTGTATTGAATAAGTGTACAATAGCCAACCTTATGAAGTCATAGGCTGCTGCAATATATAATTACATGAGATATTTGAATGCATAAGGATTCCATTCAAAATAGTCAAAAGCAGGCTTACTAAATCTAGTCAAATCCCCCATAGGCGCATAAAGCAGTTTCCAAATCTACCTAGGAGCTCACGAATTGGCAAATTCAAGTAGGCAAGCTAATGGGTGATGGAAAGACAACTCATACATGATTTTATTAGGAGAAAATAATGGAAGATGATGAGGGAAAAAAACAAGTCAACTGCACCTAGTCTTACTTTCCCTTTTGCCATAAATCTGAGTAAAGTAAGAAATAAAGCAGAAAAAGCAGATATGTGCTAGGGAGGATCAGGAATAAAGAAGATATGCTAAATATGGATTCCAAGAGGTTTCCTAAGTGCTCCATGACTCATTTTTATCAATTTTGACTTCTAGGACATGTGGAAGACAACTTGCATAGAGTGGAATATTGGAAACTAGGCAAATAAGACAAAAATGGATTAATTAATGTCGAAGGTAGCTAACTATGGGTTGATTATTCAAACACCCCCCCTTAATACTGACTTATGAGTAAATATCAGAAAAATATAGGGCCTAGCAACAAGGCTTATTCACCCTTTACATACTGCATGTCCATTTAACCAAGGAAAGAGGCAAAAACCCAATGGGAAAATCCTCCCTTAAACATGGACAGTAAAACAAAATTTGAAAATCTTATCATCAATCATGCTTCACAGCATGATCATAAATCCCCAGTAGTGATTTGAGATTGCTGAATGTCTTCTCACAAAAAACTTTGGTGAATATGTCTGCTACTTGTTCTGAAGATGCACAGAAGAGTAGGTGAATGGTGTCATCATGCACAAGTTGTCTGATGTAGTGCATATGGATCTCAATGTGTTTGGTTCTCTATCTCTAAACTAGATAATTGAAGATTCAAATGGTGCTCTAATTATCACAATAGATAACGGTTGAAAACTCTGATTCAAAGCCACAATCACCAAGTAACCCCTACAACCATAAACATTGAGTTGCTGCAATTACAACTCCTCTGTACTCTGCTTCTATAGATGAGAGTGCAATGGCACTCTGTTTCTTGCTTGACCAGATGATTGGTCCTTCAGTAAGCATGAACACATATCTTGATGTTGACTTTCGATCTGTGTTGTCACCTGTGCAATCACTGCCAGTAAACCCAATCAAATCAAGATCAGATTTATCTTTGTAGAAGATCCCATGAGTTCTTGTTCTGTGAACAAAGTTAAGGATCCTTTTGGCTACTCTCCAATGGATTTCATCAGGCTGATCCATGTATCTTGAAGCCACACTTACTGCATAATAAATATCAGGTTGAGTGTGTGTAGGGTACAACAAACACCCAATCAATTGCCTATATAGTGTATTATTCACCATAGGAGAAGAACCTACTTCTTCAAGCTTAACTCCTAAAAGGAAGGGAGTCTTGCTTGGCTTGAAATATTTCATGTTGAAATTTTTCAACAAATCCAAAGCATACTTGGACTGATGTACTTTTATTCCATGTTGGGATTGAGCAATTTTGAGACCCAAGAATTGGCTAAACAACCCCAAATCAGTCATAGAAAATGCATGGTTCATTGCATCCTTCAAGGAGGCAATCTCATTCTTTGAACTTCCTATAATCAAAAGGTCATCCACATACAATAAAATAATCATCAAAGAACCATGAATCATCTTCAAATAAACATTAGGATCGGACTTGCATCGAACAAAACTCAATGATAGTATAAAGCCATCAATCTTTGCATACCAATCCCTGGGGCTTGCTTAAGCCCATACAATTATTTATTTAACCTGCACACAAAACATGGATTAGTAACAAACCCTTGAGGCTGCTTCATGTAAATATCTTCAGTAATATCTCCATTAAGGAAGGCACACTTCACATCCATGTGGTGTACCTCCCACTACTTCGAAGCTACAATGGCTAAGGCTAGCCTGATGGATTCCATCTTTGCCACTGGTGCAAAGATCTCATTATAGTCAATACCATGTACCTGTGAGTATCCCTTGGATACCAATATTTTCTTATATTCCAAAGGTGAACCATCAGCAGCAAACTTAGTTTTGAAAACCTACTTACATTGAACTAGCTTCCTACCTAGGGAAAGATCAACCAGTTCCCAAGTGTTGTTCTTCTAGAGTGAGTTGAATTCTTCTTTCTCGGCTGTTTTCCATATTGGATCATGTGCTGCATATTCATATGTCTGTGGGTCTAATTCAACCATCAGATAGCATTTCTCTGTAAACAAAGGATCTTTCATATACAGGGCACTCTCAAACTGAGATCTAGTCCTCCTAGGATCACTAGGATTTCTAGTTAGTTCCCCAGCTACATGAATGGTCCTTTCTACCCATTTTGGTCTTGTAGGACTATCAAGATATGCAATTAAACCATCATTATCATACATATTAGAATCAGAAAACTCATTTGTCTCTTCACTTACTTTCAATGGTTTTGGTGGTGAAAAAGACTCTCCAACTTCAATTGCTGCTAAAGGCTCTTCTTGGAACTGAACACTCCTTTCAATGAAGGATTTGTATGTGATCAAATTGATCAGCTTGTACCCTTTTGAATCTTTAGAGCACCCAAAAAATAGACACTCTTGGCTTTGGGGCTGCAAAGCCTTCCTCTTTTCTGTTGGAATTCTAGCCCAAGGCCTTGAGCCAAAAATCCTGAAATGGGTCACATCTAGCTTGTGCCCACTCCATGCTTCAAAAGGAGTCATACCATCAAGCTGTTTATGAGGCACCCTATTCTGGATATAGGATGCAAAATTTATAGCCTTGGCCCAAAACTTTGGTGACAAATTCTTAGCCTCCATCATACAGGTTGCCATCTCTTTCAGTGATCTGTTATTTCTCTCAGCAACACCATTTTGTTTTGGTGTGTAAGGGATTGAATACTGCATCTGAATACATGCATATTCACAATATTGAATGAAATCATAATTGACATACTCACCACCATTGTCAAATTTGAGGATCTTTAGTTTCCTCCCAGACTGGTTTTCAACCAAAGCCTTAAAGACTTTGAAGAGGCCAAAAACTTTAGACTTATGCTTTAGGAAGTAAACCCAACAGTACCTAGAAAAGTCATCTATGAAGGTCAATGCATATTTTTCCTGACTCATTAACATATGAGAAAATGGACCAGCAACATCATTGTGGATCAACTCAATAGGTGCAGAGGTTCTCTCATGACTAGCTCTCTCAAATCTATGCGCTGGGTGTTTTCCTAAGATACAACTGTTATAGAGAGAAATTCCTATGGTTTGGGGTACCACAACAGACAGCTAGACTCCAGAAATCAATCTTTCCCAATATGCAATATAAATTAAAAACATCTAACACTAAAGGATCGAACCTCGTACCTTATTCCAGACAGTTGAAGTAGATCCCTGTTGAGCTTTCCAATCTTCAGCTTGGATTGTTATAGCACATCCTGAACAACAAGTAAACAATACAAGAATACTATATTTCATGGTGTTAGATCTATTCTAGCATATATAATCAATAATGTATAAGCATTTGACATATTCCAATGGATGCAACATTCATTCAAATACACATTACTGGACAGGAAAAGATATTTCTATTAATATGAATCAGAGATTACAAGTGACAACCTCTGATGGCACATCTACGAACCGGAGAAACTGAATCCCCCACTTCGGCCTCCACCACCTCAATCCTCCATCACTCCGATAGCAAGCTCACTAACAAAGGAAAGCTTGGGAAGAACACAACAGTGCTCCAAAGGGACAAAGGGATGCAGACTCAAGTATAGTTCTGGCAACAATGGACTATAGTTTCGGTACTCTCAATTCTCTCTTATGCTTTCAATGTCTCAATGGTTCCTTATATAGCTTTCCAAAGTGATACTGAAAGGTCGAATCCGTGCGATCTCAAGGCATATGGAAGGCCAGGAGTCATATGAGTCGGATTCAAGACAAGGAACGGTCCAACAGTTTTGGATTATGCACACATCTCGATGTATGCGACTATAGAGGGAATATCTGCGTATGTACGCGGTTATCAGGGAAAAGGACGCGTATATCATTTTTCTAATTTTTTTAGGGATGGTCAATGATACATCAAAAGACAATAAATGGTCCATAGGGAATAATGAGTTTGCAGTGGGATAGGGGAAGGCCATACAATGTGTGATTCACCTAGTGTGGTGAAATCCGCTATAACAGATGCCCCCTAATGTATGAGATCAGAGGGTTTATACGATGGCCAAAATACATTATAAGTCCATCCAGAAGTGAAGTGATGAAGGTACCCAAATGGAAGACCAGCCACCCAATCAGCATAATACAATAATACAACTCTGAATACAACTGCACATACATATAGCAGTCCCGGATACATAAGAGTACAATGGCCATGAATAGGCATGAAACATGATAGAACATATGTGGTCATCGCCATGTACAATATACATAGATCAGAATCTCCATGATGAAGATATACAAAGTACAATGATCTCCACATAGGCTGAAGATATATAACAGATCAAGATCTCCATTGTGGCTGGAAATATCTAACATATACTGGAACAAGTCACGAGAGCTGAAATCTCATGAATACTGGCACGATCAAGGAGGTAGCATATAGTGGATGCCACCAATCTGGAAGGTCTTCTACACTAACCACTACGAGTACATGTCCTACTATGTAAATAGAGGTGTCGAGGTCGAACATAGTAGTCCATCGTCTAATTACCGGTCATTGATGTATACCGTTAACAGACGCGAGATCACCCACCAATAATGAAAATGGGAATCAAGGTACTAGAGTGCAAAATAACAAGTGTGAATAAATGTGTTGAGGTCGAACACTTGAGAGAATCCATCGATCAGGGGACATTGATGTATTCCGAAAACTATCGATGGCGAGAGAACCTGCCACTGATGACTACAAGTCTCAAGGAACTCAAAATGACTCTAAACTCCAATCCCAGAATAAATGATCTGAAGTCGATGGGATGAAATCCGCTGGAAGGAGGGAATTAAGGTATCCCCCATCATCCAACACGAGGTACTCAGCAAGGCTGTATAATATGGAAGAAATCGATCATACGGTGCACGAACCAGTAACTGTATCGGGAATGGCTGACATGCAAAGTCAAGATAACTGAGGAATGGCCGACTCAGGTTTCAACTTCCTTCGAACAAGAGCATAACGGCGTATGGTGACTGAATGAAGGCAGCATAGACTCGATATACAAACTAGGACATCTCTATGACGTAGGAGGCATCAATAGAGGCTCCATAGGGACTGGAAGCTTAACCAGTCGGTGGAGATAAAACTCAGATAACGAGTACAGCTCCTAAAGTCAAACTATAACCCAACCAATGGATGTGATATACAGTGCTCTGTTCGAAGGCGACACGACTCGAAAGCTGCCAAAGATAATATCTTTTCTTGTCCGGCTTTTTGGTTTTTTGATTTTTTTGGTCTTTTTCAGTTATTTGAAAAGCTTGAAAAAAGAATAAACTAGCTTTATAGTTACAAACTAGGAGGAGACGAGTGTCATAAAGGCAAACAAACTAGTTCCAAGCAATGGAACATACCTATGCTCAATGCAAGGATACATGTGTAAGATATCGACACTCGGGGGAAAATCCCCTCCCGGTAAAAAAGGGAATCAAGCTGTGAAAGATATAAATAAAGGCTCTGCATGGATAGACATGAGACAAGCTCGGGCTATATGGCTGAAACGCAATGTCAGGGGAGCAAGCGTAAATCTCAATAAGACAGGCAAAGCTCATGATAATGCATTCACAACTCGATATAAGGGGAGTTCGGGGGGATACAGGCCAGCATAAGATCAAGAGGAGTATGAGGCTCTTGTTAAATGTCATGGAAATACTATACAACAGACTCCCACACCCTAAAGGGGGAAACATCGGCATGGGCACCAAATGCAAATAAGGCGCTAACTAGGGTACCCATGTAAGGTGAGTCTCTACCACTCACATGATGCCACTTCTATAGCAGCAAGAAGGTTCCGTGACATAATAGAGTGGGTTCGTACCTAAGGATATAGTGACATGGTCATAAGGTCATGCAAAATGCAAATGGTGCTGAACCTAACCTATATGCCAGTATAGACGTTATACCTGAGATCAGTACGAACGGGTCAATCCAAAGGCTGAAACATCGCTGAAAACGGTCTTCTACATCACAAATTAGGTCAGAAACGGTCCAAAAAGGTTAGAAACGGTCAAAACTATAGGAAAGGGGGTAAAAATTTTCAAATATTTGAAATTTTTTCTATAAATAGTAAAAAATATAAATCATTTGAAAGTTTTACCCATTGGAGCTCTGATATTCAACTGCAAATTCTAGGAGATCTAGCCCGCGGAATTCACAACCGATTCTTCCAGGTACTTACTTATGTTCTCAGCTTGCATTTCAATACAAATTTTATAATTTTTCATGGTCAAATGAATTTTTAATGGCCAAACTTACATGAGCGCCACGACCCACGCGGATATTGATGTTTTTTCCACGTATAGGGCTGGCTATACGCGGAAAAGGGGCCTGAAACCGCGTACATACGCGGCTGTTTTGAAAACAGCCGCGTATGACGCCGCACACTAAGATTTTTATGAATCTAATGGACATTTTGGTCAACTTCTCATGCAGGATGGTGCTAGAGTGGAGAGAACGCGAGCATGGTGATGTAGAGGAAGCAGTAAGAGCTGAAAGAATGGCTCAAGAGGCTCTAAGAAGATGTGGACTCTACAAGTTTTGGTGCCTAGGAGGCTTGAGGGCCAAACCAGGACTACTACAGATGCTTGTAGACTATTGGGATCCGGACTCAGAGTCCTTCCGGCTAGGTGGCATGTCCCTCACCATTGAGGTGGAGGATATCTATTTTATCATAGGTCTATCATGGCGGGGTGAGATGGTGAACCTTCGTGCCCGCGGAGGGCCAGGTCATGGGCTGACTATAGATGAGTACATCGCAGTATACTGCTATCCAAAGACAGAGAAGGTGGGGAGCCAAGTCCCCACCAACGCTATACAGGTACTGGGCCTAAAGGCCATCTTATTGACACTGGGCAGGATAGAAGGCTTAGCATCACTCCATCAGGCCTCTCAGCCATTGATGTTCTATGCGGTGGAGTGCATGACACCGACCATCTATGACTGGAGCACATCACTGCTGAGCAACATGAAACATCAGCTCAGTGAGTGCAAGGCAGGTAGGATACAGAACTTCGGGTTCAGTAGTATCTTGAGCACTTTCTTCTTCGAGCGGGTTCCAGGATTGAGCCCTAGAGTGGATGTTCCTCTCCACGGGGTTTGAGATCCAGCCCAATGACGTTGGGCAGATGCGATGCACAAACTGGGGGGTGGTAGGGTGGCCAATCCTTATCCAGCAGACTTTTTTCCTTGGTGGCGACGACATATTATTTCCATAGAGGACTACCCTTATGCAGGGATAGACTTCCGAGGAGACCCGGACATGCCATTACCACCAGGGTCAGCATATGGAGACATAGGTAATGAATCTCGACCCTTACTCTTTTTAAAAATTTTGAAGTATTTAATTTTTTTGTGTTTTCTTGATTAATGGAATCAAAAAGACATGTTTTTGGGTGATAATACATAGTGACATCTACCATTGACGTGCAGATGTGGGACCACGGCGACTAGAGGGCTTCCCACGTCATAGACGGAGGGGAAGAGGAGACGATATCACCGGTGTGGATGCGGAGTGAATGCTCCAAAGCATCCATACCAACTTTGTGTGACTGACTCATAGGATTCCCATGGTGCAAGTCAAGGACTTGCCTGAGGCTATGCAGAGACAGGTGGTTGGTGTACCACACACATGGGTGCGTTTATTCCGGCGGCTAGCTAGAGCCGTGGTGACATATCATGATCACGACCCTCATCCACCTCCACAGGAGTAGACATCTAGGAGTGTATCTATTTTGTACTACCGTGTATATGATGGTGGCTTTCAAAGCCCCAATTTTGTATTATGACACTATGTATTACCACATTTTGATGTATATAAAAAAAAGTTTTATGGTGATCGTTTTATTTATTTACATGTGTAAACATTGTGTTTATGATTAATTTATGATGAATGAAACAAATGCCAATCTAACACATAGTTAGCATATGAGTCAGCAATTTGATTAAAATTTCTTGGAATGTGTATATATGTTATGTTCTCAAATTGCCGTTCTAGCAATCTCACACGTAAGAATCCCCTCAATAACGTCGGATATCTAACATGGTACAAACCATTTAGCTGTGACACTACTAACTCTGAATCAAGACGTAGCTCAAGAGAGAGAACACCATGCGAAATGGCATCCCGTAGAAGCTCGATAACGGCACTATATTCAGCAACATTGTTGGAAGATGGCCGTAGACATACACCTCCTGAAGACAATACATGACCCATAGGAGTAAAAATCACCCAAGCAGCTGAGGCTAAGTGTTGAGTGTGACGGCTTGCACCATCCGCAAATCCTACGAAGGTGGAAGATTCCATTGACATCTGCCACAAGAAATGGAAACTAATCACAAACCCGATCACGATAAACAAGACCTAACTATGCAAAAAGGCTGTACAATAATATACAACAAACAACCTTGGATAAAGATTATGCATAGTATTTTTTAAGATAGAGCCCATTTCTAGGATCTGCCAAGGCTGTCCCTTCATAATCCACTAACTCGTAGGCACCCTTCTCTAATACTCGCTTGACCACGTAAGGACCACGCCACATAGGATTGAACTTCCCTGCCCCCAAGGGTTCTTTCGATTGATCCCACAAAAGGACCAAGTCTCCCTCACTAAACACTCTCGGACGGATAGACTTATCGTATTGGGCCTTCACGCGACGCTTATTAACCTCTAGAGTCACCAAGGCATCTCTACGCTGCTCATCGAGTTGCTCAAGGTGAACCAAATGCTCCTCCAAAGGCGAAGTATCTGGTAAGAGTTCTACGGCTATCTTCAACGAAGGAATCTCGCATTCAACTGGCAATATTGACTCCACTCCATGAACAAGCTGATATGGAGAAAAACCAGTTGCAGTCTTTACCGTGGTTCGGTACGCCCACAAAGCAGGTTACAACATAATATGCCAATTCATCTTGCTTTGTGCGATGGTTCGTTGGAGAATGGACTTAAGTGATTTATTCATAGCTTCAACCTGTCCATTTTCTTGAGGATAGTAAGAAGAGGAGTGCTCTTGCTTATATCCTAACTTGGAGGCCAACTCTTCCATCATACGATTCTGAAAGTGCGATCCATGCTCAGTGACAAGCTCTCTCGGAATCCTGAACCTAGAAATGATTTGGTTGAATACGAAGTGAGCGGCTGTCTCACCATTGGATTTTACTGTAGGCATTGCCTCAGCCCATTTCGTGAAGTAATCAACAACCACAATGATATGATGGTTCCCCCTAGCCGAAGCTGGGTTGCAATCCATAAAATCTAGCCCCCACTTGGTGAAGGGACCGGTGGTGATAATAGGGTGCAATGGGGCAGGCTTCGAGTGCATGTTACGTGCAAACACCTGGCAAGGGTGGCACCTCTTGACCGCTTCAATACAATCCTTGAAGATCGACGGCCAGAAATATCCTGCTCTCAAAATCTTTTGGGTTGTAGAAAGCCCAGATAAATGACCACCACACGCCCCTCCGTGGCAATCATTAAGCACTACCTCAGCCTCATCGTGAGTTAAACAACGTCGTAAAAGGTAATCTACTCCATGGCGGTACAAATTATTGTCCACTATGAGGTAGTTCTTGGAAACGTGACGTAATCAACGTCACTCATCTCGCAAGAGGTGAGTAGGGGTCCTCTATGTTTGCAAATATACTATGATATCACCGTACCATGGGTCAGTCGTTGAGATCAAGAAAATGTGTTCATCAACGAACGTATCTTCACATACCGACTCCTCAGCCTCACTCGGAAAATCTGATATGAGCTCTGCAAATATTAACGATTTCTTCTATTTTGCCGAAACAAACTCGAGATCAAACTCTTGCAGAATGACAATCCATTTATTATATTTTCCCCCAATCATCCTACGTGTGAGGACAAACTGAAATGGATTGACATGGGCAACCACCAAAGTTTGGCGAAGGAGAATATAATATCTCAAACGCTTCACCGCATGTACAGTGGCCAAGGAAAGCTTCTCTACATGAGAATACCAAATCTCTACGTCAATAAGGTTTCAGCTCAGATAGTATATGACATGCTCTTGGAGCTCCTCATCCTCTTGAACCAAAACCATCCCAATCGTCTCTAAAGACGCAGCCACATATAATAGGAAATCACGGCTATAATCCTGAGGACTAATCACCGGGGCCAATGCTAGGGCTCTCTTAAGGGCATCAAAGGACTCCTGGGCTCGCTCATCCCATTCAAAGGGAGTATCCTTTTTCAGGAGACGCATGAAACCTCTAGTCAAATTGGTGAAATTGACAACAAATCTTCGTAGGAAGTTTTCCATGCCTTGCAAACACTAAAGATGACGAATATTTCGCGGGGGAGACAACTGAAGTATTGCCTCCACTTTCAAGGGGTCGACTCTTATACCCTCTTTCGAAACGATAAATCCTAATAAACGACGTGATTTCACACAAAAGATGCACTTATGAGGGTTTAATCTAACAGCATAGTGCCGACATCTTTCGAACACCAATCTCAAGTGATAAGAATGACACATCCTCATACGAGAATGAGCAGCGAGGTCATCCAAAAATACTTCGATAATGGACTTGAGATCATGGAAAATCAAGGTCATCACCTGCTGAAAAGTAGCTCCGGCGTTTTTAAGGCCAAAAGGAATTTTTCGATACGCAAATGTTCCCCAAGGACAAATAAATGCGGTCTTATGTTGGTCCTCAGGTGTAATTTGAACCTGATTATATCCGGAAAAACCGTCCATAAAGGAGAACACCTCGCTACCTGCACACTCATCCAAAATCTGATCTATAAACGGTGTGGGGAAGTTATCCTTAGGACAGGCACGATTTAAATCATGGAAATCAGTGCATATACAGATCTCTCCTTGCTTCTTATCTACCGGAATGGGATTTGAAACCCACTCCGTCAAGGGAATGGGATAGATGAAACCAGCTTTCAATAGTTTCTCTATCTCTGCCTTTATGGTGGGTGCTTTCCTAGGATTTACCACGCTTAAACGCTGTCGAATAGGCTTCGCGTTGGGGTAAGTTTTAATTTCATGTTTGACAATCCGAGGGTCAATCCCTGGCATCTCATCGTAAGACCAAGCAAAAACATCACGAAATTCCTTGAATAGCTCGGTATACTCATGAATCTCATCTTGGGAACAATCCGCCCCAATGTACACATTCTCAACCATACCAGGGTTGCGAGAAATGTTGATAGGCATAGTTGATGATATGTTTGCCATGTTTCCATCAGCCATCTGACCAGGAGAGCTTAACGGAATCATGGGCCTACCAGCTTTCTGTCTAAGAATCTCCCTGTAATCCTCATGCTCCAACAAGTCAAGCTCTGGAAGGAAATATGATCTATGATGGAGTTCCTCCCATGGTGGCTCAACTCCCGACATAGCCTCGATGATTGCTTCATCTGAAGGGAAAACCGTATCAAGGCAATCGTGGGCATGAGAAGACTGTACTGCCCATGCAGGCAGCACATAGGGGTCTTCTTCCTCTGTCTGTGAAGAAGAAGAACAAGGCTCTGCAGCAGATTGAAGATTATCTTGGTAAGAAATCATGGCTGCAGGAAACGCCACACTTGTCTCAATGGCATCACTCGAAGGACTCGATGAAGGAAGAATCCAAGGATCTCCCATATAACTTGTGCGAAAAGGCACCGATCTCGTAGACATGGAAGCACCATTGAAACTAGCTCCTATCATGAGGATAGGTGCAGGACAACTAAAGGTTCCCATAAGGGAAGGATACATACCTACCCCGACACTCCCAGTTTCCGGCTAGGAATGTTCAACTTTCAGAACTGAAGCTTCCGAAGATGCACTAACAGGCGGATTCTTGAATGACATCTGATCAATCGTCACAATCNCCCCCGACACTCCCAGTTTCCGGCTAGGAATGTTCAACTTTCAGAACTGAAGCTTCCGAAGATGCACTAACAGGCGGATTCTTGAATGACATCTGATCAATCGTCACAATCTTCTCATTATGAGGAAAGCATACAATGTGAAATACGGAAGACGCAATGGCTTGCATACTATACTTCCAATTCCTTCCCAGTAAGAGATTGTAATCAAGGGGCGCATCAACCATCTCAACCTCTATCGCAATGGTCTTCCCCCCAAACGGACTTTAAGAGAAGGAAGGATACCATGTGGCCTAAACGATCTCCCATCAAAAGAAGTTAACATGGTCGTAGACTTTGACAACTTAGGAGAACCAAGACCCTTCCAACAAGACAAAGACATCATAGAAGCAGCAGCACCCTCGTCAATCACAGTACGCTTGACGAGCATATTAAGACATTCTACATGCACCAAAAGGGACACATAGTAGGGCAAGCGAGGCTGATGTCCTGCGGTTTCAAAC